>CAMOHE010025269.1:0-20327 GCA_946598075.1 Artocarpus hirsutus | reverse complement strand
CCATCCCTGTGCCGCCCACTCATCCGTACTGTCCCCTCTGGGGCCCTCTGGCCCCTCAGGGTTTTTCTTTCGCGTCCCTCGGGTTCGAACCTCAAACCTCCCTTAAGAGGTTCTTATTTTCATCTCGAGTACCAATTGAGATACTAGCTCAATTAGTACTCAAAATGGAAATAAGAACCTCTTAAGGGAGGTTTGAGGTTTGAACCCGAGGGACGCGAAAGAAAAACCCTGAGGGGCCAGAGGGCCCTAGAGGGGATAGTACGGATGAGTGGGCCGCACGGTGATGGTCTACCAATAAGAGCCATAAGTCTGGGGGCCCCGCAAGGTGGGTCCTATGGAGGCTTGAGGGAGTACGTCCGAGTCGGACACCACACATAAAACAACAAATCTTAATTTATCAAAACCTCACAAAAGATGAGTAATAGAATCCCTACCTTACAAGCTAATCAACAATCTTTTAATCTCGGAATTAATTAATGTGAGCTCCACACTCCCTTAATCCTAAGGCGTGCATAAGGACAATTAAAACTAAAGCACAACATACAACCACATTCACAAATAAATCATGTGTAAATCCATCTCACTAGGGTGCCATTAAAGTTTTTATGCAAATTTCTTTTTGAATACCAAAGTAACAATTTTTGTCTTAGCACAATATAAAATGTATACAAGTAATCTATATTTTTTAGTCCCTAATAAGATTCATAAATTACTTAAGATAGTGTTGGAAAGGTTGCAAGACACTAAGGAATTAGGAGGTGAGCAAAGTTGAGTTCTTGATTCAGGTTAGCAGCTAGTATATTATGGCAAACTGACAGTATACTTTTGCAAAAAGGGCACATTCACTATCTACAATCAGCACACAGGTTAACAAATGGTTTACTTAAGATAAACGGGCGGTATACTACCACTAGCAGGTTTACCAATTTTTAATCTGAAAATTAAAAAATTCATAGAAAATAAAATACAACTCTGATTTAGGCTCATGATAGCTCATTGAAAAGCTTAGGATGTCTATATTTTAAATATGCAAACCAATTTACAAAATTTATTTTCCTTTAATCCTAGAATTTCAAGAAATAGCCACTGCCCATAGAGGTATTACAAAGTTTATAGAATGTCAAGTTTTCTTTAGCCCAAAACATATTATCCTTGTTCACAATCTCAAAACCATTCCAAAATATACAGCATGCATTATATAATCACAATATATATATTCTCATGAGTTTTGTACCAAAATCATTATCGAACCATATCTCTAGCTTTTCTTGCAAATAATGATGAAAACATGCTAAAGTTTGCTCTTCAAGAAATAATGATGAAAACATGCTTAAGTTTGCTCTTCAAGCTCAAAACTTTAAAACATTAACCATAGAGCTATGGAAACTGGTTCTAAACATTCCTAACATGTTTCTAACATTGTTTTCAAACCAAAATAAATGTTGGTTATGGGTTTTAACTCAAGACTCAAGTTTTTGTTCATAAATGCTCAAATATGCATGTTAACATAACTAGAAATTTGCATGAACTTTGAACACAAAAATTATGCATTAAACATGGAGAAAACACATACAAAAAACCAAGTTTAGATTAAAGAAAACCTACCTCAAAACTCCTTTAAAAAGCACCAAAGTTCAGATTAAAAATTAAGCTTGAACTCTTGGGGTTTGTTGGCCATGAAGGTGACGGTTTTGGCTGGTTTTTGGACAAAAATACGGGCTACCTTAGGATTATTTTATTTCAGCAAGAAGATAAAGTGGAAGACGTGAGAAAGAGATGGATACATTTATGCAAAGGTTGGTTGAGGTTTCCTTTGATCTTCCTTTGCCTTGTCTCACCGTGGGAGAGGACAAGAAGAAAAGAAGAAGAAGAAAAGAAAGAAAGGCAGGGAAAGAAAAGAGACATGAGGAAGAGGGAGATTGATTGAGTGAAATAATAGAGGGAACATAGTTGGTGAGAATGAGTTTTATTTGTCTCCTCGGGATACTTTAGCTCACATAATACCAAAATGAAATTTTTGAAATTTATTAGATGTTCCAAAGCTTTTCAGTAAACATATTAAATAAGTATAGGAGAATTTTAGAAAATTTTAAAAAAATAGATAGAAATAAATATTGTGAAATAGATTTTAAATGAAACAAATTTTTGATTGGCACATTAAAAATTAATTTAATTACCTTAATACCCGTTAGGAAAATAATAGGTGTCACAAATCTATAGATGTAAAGTAGTTGTATTATTTAGCTTTTAACTAATTTACTCAATTTGAGATCACATACTTGTCATTTTACCATATCATGATCAATTTTTGCCATTCCTTAGTGATTTGATTGAAAAGTTCATCTAAACTATGTATAATTAACAATTTTATAGTTTCTTAAAGTCTCGGTTAAAAATAAAATGGTTTAAGATGACTTTTTGTTTTACGTCAATTTTCACCAATATCAATATTTTCGTAAAATTTAAATGCCAATATTTCTGTCGGTATCGATATTTTCATTCTCGCTGACAACTAGTAGCTGAGATATATAGCTGCTTTGTACAATAATTGAGTTGGCTTTAAAGCCGTTTTGGGCATTGCAGGGAAAATTATGCATAGTAGGATTAGGACGTTGGGAAGACCATATGCAATACTCTATCACATGTTAAGTAGAAACGTGGAATTCTCATGTTCAGGTATAAATATTAGGGATATCTTGATATTTTGTTTTTTTTTACGTCCATAACTTACTAAATTTTTTCTTGTTTATGGTATGAAATCGTAAACATCATAACAAGAATGCTAGAAGAATGAGGGACAAAACATTTTTCAGTCTCTGAAAAATTGGTTCACAAGGTCCGAAAGAACATAACAAGTGAGATGATGGATGCTTTTGACCCTCGCTCTAGAAAAGCCTCAATCCAGTTGTGGCGTACTCAGAGTTGCGTTTGTTTGAAGAATTCTTGGAGAGGGAGCTTACTGAACCTTTGGGCAAGAACTTTGTTTTAATTTGATAAATTCTTAGCTAAACCTTGGAATGGTGGTTGGACGTTCATCTTTGGTTCATGATTCTAAGAACTTGCCAAACTCTTTAATTTTGAACTTTTTATCATCGTTTTAAGTTTTTTATTGAATGATATTATACATCCTTATCTTTGTTTTGATTATTTTCTTGATGATATACGATTATTGTCTAGAACAAAAGAAAAAACATAAATATTGTGTGTTTTGAGTTGTTTTTTTAATCAAAAGTTTAGTTAATTATTACTTTATTTTTTTTTTTTAACATGGACATTATTTTTGGTTAAAAATAATATGAATACTGTGGAATAACCTGAGTTATACATGATGTATTTACAAACATACAAGAAAAACAATGAAGCTTGTTATAAAAAATGCATGTATTATTCAAACTTGTCAAAAAGAAATTGGATTTATTTGTTTCTAAATTACACAACCGTTGCTTATATGTAACAGGTATGATACACCAAGGGGAAGAAGAAGAAATAAGAAAATCAGGCTCGAGTATTTATGACGAACAAGAGAAATTCTGCTCCTAGACTTGGGACAAAATGGAGCTAAGGGCGTGAAGCTTTACCATATAAATTACAAGCTAAGAACAGGCAACTTGCAGAAACTAGCAAGAACATAAATGATTAGTGCTCATACCCTTAAATAAAATTAAATTAAAAAAATAGTGCTCACAAAGTGAATGGTAGAGAGCGCTATTGGGCTGGCAAATCTACCTATTGCTTGTTTGCTCTCTTTCATGGAGCCACATGCAGAAACCTTCTGCGACAAAGAGCGACAGGAGTTCACACCGCACACTTCATCCTCCTCATAGACAAGCAGAAACTGAAGTACCATGAGTCCTCCACGATGCAGAAGCTAGTGCCATTGCCATGTAGTCGCTTGCAAAATAAACAAAAAAGGACCAGTGATCTCAGGATACAGCATATCCAGGAAGAGAAGGGGGAGAAAGAGAAAGAGCCAGTCATAGATGGAGCCTATTCTGAAACAAGAACAGTGGATTTGAGGAAAGCTAGGCGGTTTTCAGTGAGAGTAATCTTCTCTTCTGCTTCAGCTGCTTTTTCTCGGACACCACGAACGATATCTTCGGGAGCTTTCTCTACAAACTGCATAATGCAAGGCAGATGTTGGAAGACTAGGCTAACATGAGAAGAAAAGGAAACCTTCATTTTATGCTTTATTATTATTATTATTATTATTATTATTATTATATGGAACAGAACTTCATTAACAAAATGCATTAAAAAAGTGTACAATAGAGGACAAGTCCTCAAGGCTCATGCAAAGGAAACGAAAAACAGAATAAAACCAAACTACTGCATCCAAAGATCCCATTCCCTTGTCATGTCCGAAAAAGGAACAGCAGCAAATTCTTTGCCTTAAGATACCCAAAAACCACCCAACATTACAATTGACGTCCTTTTTTTTTTTTTAATAGTTAACTAGGATTTTCGACCTTTTTCAATGTAAAAACTCAGTTTTATCAAGGTCCGTGAAAACAACTGACCATGTAATTACTAATTACTTCAGAAAATATCAATGTTTCATGATTGAACACAAGGATAAGTAGGAAGCTCATACCATAGGAGAACTAAGACGTGCAGCAAGTCCCTGATATTCTGTTTGCATCTTGGAAAGGCGCTTGGTAAGGCGCTCAACTTCGGCAGTAACATCAACCATATCAGCAAGAGGGAGATAAGCTTCTAGTCCTTCACCAGCTACTAGGTGGACTGATTGATCCGCATTCGCTGAAGTATATTGTATCATATCCACAAGAAGAAATGGCTCAGCAGTCGATCACAGGACAATGACGAATAGATATAAACATAATTAATATATATCTATATATATGCAAAACCTCTGTTTCTGCACAAAGATTACGGAAGAAGACATACCTGGAGGGGAATTTGTAAAATGCACATTTTGTAAATCTAGTCGAGATAGAAGAGCTAGAACCTCCTTTTCTTTCTGCGTATAGATAATACAACACCATAGATTATTTTAAAGGATACAAATACCATGGATCATAGAGACGGTGTTTCCTCTCTCTTCAGACAATCTATGGCTATAATTTTTTGTATAGCAAAAAACTGGGTAAGACCGCATGTGTAAGCATTTTGAAGGTCAATTGTGTTTGGAGAAACTTGACAAATGGATGAACTCAGGTATATAGGATCCGCGTTGTGCAAAATAGTCTTGTGTATCAAATTATGTAAAAAAAGGCTTATTTCTTGCAATCTGCTCGCGCCTCATTGTTTAATGATATAATCATTTGGCACTAAGAAATATTAACAAATTGGGTGTATCTGAAATATCATTAGGGATAAAGCATAACACGTTTCACAGTTAAACCAACACTTAGATTCACACACATCACATTGGCACATTAACAAGTGCCCACATTTACAGCACATGATCACTAAGAAATAAGTAAGAGGAAACTTCAACAGAAGGAAATGTCGGGCCTGGCCTTTTTATTTTCTCACAGACTGGACCAGCAACCCCATCCCAACAGCCTGATCTGAATCCTAATACCTTCTCATATTGGAAAAATTTACCTAACTCAAAAGACATCTTAATCATGACTTATTCAGGCTCAATAAAAGTGATAGCCAAGTTTTCATCAGTAAAGATATAAAAAGATTATACTTACAGATACATATTGAATGACTTCATCGTTTGCAACTATTGATGCCGATATACGCTTTGCTGGCTCAACAGAATATTCAGCTCGGGCATTCCGAATGGCTCTAGTCTGAGAATTACAAAGCAGCAAATTTTAAGTTGTATTTACTACAATATGCTGCAAAAAAGATGTAACAGTTCGCTAAGGGCAGGCTGGGTACGGAGTTGTTGACAGAGAACCAAGAATCTTCATTCATCAATACTCACCAATGCTTGTAAATTTTCAAACTTTTTTATCGAGTTCCCATCCGTTGGAAGTGAAGTTTGTGGCCAGGGAGATATTATAAGAGCTTCTTGTCTGTCAGGAAGTGCCTGTATATAAATTAAAAGACATTAAAAAATAATAGAAGTGTACCAAATGAGTTCAACAGCAATAGAGAAAAGAATTGCTCACAATTTCTTCAAGAATAAATTAGAAACAATTAACTAATAAAGTGAACTAATTTACCTGCCACAGCTCCTCAGTCACAAATGGCATGAACGGATGTAAGAGTTTAAGTATGTTCTGGAAAACATACAATAGAACTGCCTGTGATACAGAAGCTACTGAATGACCACCAGAGTGGTAAAGGCGAGCTTTACTGGCCTCAATATACCTGTCATTGCAGAATGGTTAACTGACGGAAAATGAGAAACTAGGACAAATGAAAAAGACACAAAACATGTCAGACCCCAAATTGTGGAAATGCGATTGCAACATTCCGGAAATTTTACAGATTTGCTCTAACTTATGTAGCTATGCATGTATGCATTTATGTATGTGTGAATATTAATATTATCTATTTCAAACTACAAAAACATTGCCCAAAAAGTACAAGAAAGTCTCTTCTATATTTAAAATTTTTCACAATTAAACATAACAGAATCCTTGACAACCCCCGAGCCAATGCCATAAAGATCCACAGACAACAGACAAAAGGAAATTATTTAAAAAAAAAAAAAGAGCCATTGGCTCTCCACAGATGCTCAAAAGAGCAAAAATTTAAATATCTTAAAAAGAAAAAAAAAGGGGGAAATGATGCAGAAGATCAGATGATACATGTACACACACTGATTATATGACGAGAATTAGTTTGAACAAAAATTCCAGACCTACCAATCAGCAAAATCAGCCCAAAAGAAGTCGTATGTCTCTCTTCCTACATCTCCAAAGAAAAACTTATCATAGCTTGCAGTGACTGCATCAATAAGCAGGTGAAGTTTTGAGATCTGAAGATTAAAAATATAATTGATTAATGAGTGAAGAGGTACGATGACCTGACTATGCAAAATACACCGAAACAAATTTCTTACCACCCAACATTCTGGTAAAGGTAGCATGCGAAGAGACTCCTCTGTGTCAAACTGAAAGAACATTTTTTTTTTGGGGGAAAAAAAAAGTCATGCGTACTATTAGAAAATTTATGCATGAGAAGTATGCAGTCTCTTGGCATTGCCTATAATTCTATAAAGTGATGAAGAGAGAAGAGACAAGTTTTTCAAATATACTTCATGCTGAAAGCAATGAATTTGTAATAAGAATTAGGGTAGTATTGGGGGATTTTATTTGAAGGGTCTGAACATGAGACACGTGTTCCATGACGCATCGAAGATCGTGACTTTTACCAATTCAAGAACTGCACTGCTAAGACCAGATCCAGCATTTAAAGATAAAAAGGTCCAAACTACACACACGTTTACAGCATTAAGATACCAGAAATGACCCAGTTATTTATGTACATACAAGTAAAGATATTAAAAACAAAACAGAATAAATCCATTAGCATTAGCCCATCAAGAGTTCCACATAAAAGCAGAAATACAAAAAAGAATGTCGTAGCAGTAAGATCATACAGACCTTGAAAGAATTTATATCTTCCCAAACTACTGTGTCATTCTGACCAGGCAAGTTCTGTAACACAAATTTTCCAGCATTCCATAACTTATTCGTGAATGCCTTGTTGGCAGTCAATCTCTCCATGGATAAATTAAGGTCCTGGAATAAAGAAATCAGATTTGTTGAAAGAGGCAATAATTGGTACTACCTAAAGATCTGCAAGTAAAAGCACAAACTATTACGTGCAGCTTTCTCTTGTAGAAATGCTAACTTGTAAGACCGACATTCTAACAAATATTCAGGAAAACAAACCTGACCAGCAGTTCCCAAAGCAAGAGTGAACCGCAAGGCATCTGTGCCAAACTCCTTAATTGTATCTAGCGGATCTATTACATTTCCTAATGTTTTAGACATTTTTCGCCCCTGAAATAATATAGTGAACAACTTGTCCAATCATACATCCCAGTTGAGGGCAAGAGTAAAGTTAATGAAAAGCATAGAAGAGCACATAAACTGCAACATATTACCTTTGGACTAAATAAGAATAGTCAAATTCATATAGGAAGAATCAAAATTTAGTTCATGAACCACAAACAAAAGGTAAAACCCACAAACATTATCAATTTATAAAGGACACTACTAACTCAAGATATTCAAAAAAGAACTAAAAATTATAACAAGGGAAGAGAAGTCCTGAAGAGATGGAATCAAAACAACTGAAATAGAATATTGACATTTTAACAGTAACTTTATTCAGCTCGCTTGCCAACTAGTGCTTTAGCCCAAATGGTAAGGGCAGGGTGGGACAGCGGCAAAGCCCGGATTTTGTTTTAGGAGGGGCATAAGTTAAGAATGTGAAAATCCTTAGAAACCATCAATATCTCAACTCTTAATACTATAAATAGTTGGAAGGACATGCATATTCAATATGCTGATCTTTTTGCTCCATAAATGTAAATTATTCTTAAATGTTTAGTTTTTCTTGATTTACCATTCTTTCTTGAGTTTAATTTAGTAAAATATACACGCGCGCACGCGCACACACACACATAAAGTAGAACACATGAAAAAATGATTTTAATGGGCCAAAACTGACAATAAATTATTTAGGGAGTACAAAAGAGAAAATAGTATTTAAAAAGGTTGCATAAAAAAAAAGGTTTAAGTGAAACACATTCAAGAAAAATGCTTTTAGTAGTGCAATTAGGAAGATGTATTTATGAAGGTCAAATTTTCTTTTTTTTAAAAAAAAGTATTAGTTTAGAGAACTAAAGGAAAAAAAAATTCTTAAATAGGCGCATTTGAGAAACATTATCGTAATGGGGGCAAATTAGAAACAAAAGAATTAATAAGGCACATACAAAAAATAAGTTTAATAGGAATAAATTGGTGAAAAAGTTTGTTAATGAGGGGGACGTATAAAATTTTGAGGCTAAGGGGGGTATATATTAAAAGTCTTGAAAAACTATAGGAAAAAACATAAGTGTTCAAAAATCCAGAGAGACGTCCCAAGTTCAAATCATAGAAATAGCTAGCATTGTTTCACCAAAAAAAAAAAAAAAAATGAAGCTCACTTGTGAATCACGGATAAGGCCATGTAGGTAAACATATGAAAATGGAACCGTGCCAGTGAACTCAATTCCCATCATGACCATCCTCGCAACCCAAAAGAACAATATGTCGTGCCTGCACCCAAAAAAATAAAAAGGTATCACAGTTTGACACTCTTTCCAGGAAGAAAATTTATTATAAGAAAGACAAAAATTCATGAAAGAAATTTCACATACATAAACAGAAAATAAATACTCACTTAACTTGAAGATAATTACAGTGGTGTCACTATAACTCTTAACCAGAAAACCGTTTCATGGAAACTTAATGAAGTTAACCTATTCTAGATGATTTCGTGGCAAGGACACAGGTTGCTTTTTCAAGATAATTTCATAGTCATTAAGTTGTTTAAGACAACTCATTGGAACTTTAACATTGACGTCAAGGCTAACAAAATAAAGCTGATGCATCATAACCAAAATTTTAGCTGACTAAATAAATACTAATCGATAATTGTAGCCACTTCAACTTGAAAACTAAAATTTCAGCCGTTTAGCGACTCTGTTCTTGTTCTAGCCATTTTGTATAATATCATAATTAGATAGCCATGAAGTCATCATGTAATATTTTACAGCATACAAGGTGAACTAGAACAGGCAACAGTTCAGGTCAAGTTGCAGCTTGAGATGGTAAAAGAATTAAAAAAATAGAAGCAGCTTAAAAGGGATCACATACCCAGTTTCAAGCATTGTTGTTGGATAGAACTTCTTAAAATCTTCTGATGACAGATCTGGCCAACCAAGAGTACTAAATGGCCATAGCGCACTGAAGACCATTAAGAAAAGAAATAATGAACATACACAATGTATTGCGAGACTGACATCATATACAAGAAGTGCAAAAAGCATTTATAAGTGAAACCACAAAATTCCAGACGATGCACCATGAGAGAAAAGGTAATATAATTCCTCCCTAAGAAGAAGAAATTCCACAAGAAGCTTATAAATCCTAGGAAGAGATACCTAATTTGGTGCAGCTTCCAGATTTCACTCATTTATTCTAGAAATATAGACAAAAATAAAGAGCTTCATGCACATTGTATGCAATCTATAATCAACAATTTATAGGAGATTGGAAATGTTAAAAGATCCTTCAAACTACTTAGAACTCAAAGTTCATTGGAAAGAATGCTATATATAAGCAACATAAGATTTTGAAATTTGGAGTAACCTGGAATGTTCTATTATCAATTTTTGACATTTTCTATTGAAAGGACAATATGATATATATCATTGGTCTATATGCCTAGAACAAAAACATCTTTTACCCAATATGTTTGCAGAAACAACCAGATGAACTGTACAAAACGTGGAGAGCATCTCTGTACACCTTAGAAAATCAGTTTATGTATTACCAACCTTGAAAACCAAGTGTCTAGCACATCTGGATCCTGATAAATTTTTACATCTTTTCCATATTTCTCTTGCGCTTGCTTACGAGCATCAGCAGCACTTCTAGCAACTATATATTCTTCTTCATTGTCTTTCCCCTCAATGTACCACACTGGTATACGATGTCCCCACCATAATTGTCTGCTTATGCACCAATCCTTTATATTTGATAGCCAGTGATTGTAAATCTGTCAACAACATAAGGTTCAACGGTAAGCAGATAAATAGAGTGTTTGGAAAAGTGGTGGGAACTGTTGGATAGAACCACTTTTATTGTAGCATGTAAGAGCTTTACACTGTAACAATTTTTTTTATTGTTATTGTAGCATGTGAGAGCTTTACACTGTTTATAACTGAAAAAATGGTGGTAAGCACTTTTGCCAAACAGGTGGAAAATTGTTTTCTTCCCCTTCCGAGTAAGCCACTTACTAAAGAAACAAGAACAGATTGTTGGGGTTATTACTCTAATTGGGATATGGAAGATGATCATCTAAAACTAAACCTAAAGTACAATAAAATACAATACAATAAAAACAAAGGATGTCTGTCTGTCTATATCTCTCTTTGGAAATACCCATAAATACCCAACAATTTTTATCATTGTTAATATAAATTTTGTAAAAATAAATAAATAGATGTATCAAAAAAAAAAAATATATATATATATATATATGTATATATGAATAAGAATACACAATGAAGGGAATAATTCCTCCTTCAAAATACAACAAAAATAAACATGTATCAAATTAGCACACCACAACACAAACAAACTCAAAATAAAGGAAAATTACTATCTTTTTTAATCTCAAAACCAGGACTTGATTTATTCCCATATCCCAAAGTTACCCTTTTGTTTCTTCCCCTGTCTAATTTACTCAATAAAAACATGCCAATTAATAAAATCAACAAAATTCCTTTTCTTCTTGCCCCCCCTCCCAGTCTAGTATAATGCAGGAATACATGGCAGTGAAGTACATGATTCCACAAACCTTCTCAAACCTTTCAGGAAGGATTTTCAAATCTCCTTTTTCTACAGCTTGAAGGGCTTTCTCTGCTAAGGGCTCCATGGTTACAAACCATTGCTTGCTTACTATGGGTTCAATTACCTAACATATCAAAAGGCAAAGAACATGAAAGAAGAAAATAGGTAAGAACAAGAAAAAAATCCCACATGGAGAAGGTACCATCTAACAATATGCAATCTTTTGAATTTGTAAAAATACTAGGTAGAATACTACAAACTCACTTCTCCACCACGTTGGGATCTGGGCACTCTTAAGGTGTGTGGCTCCTTTTTTACAGCTAGACCTGTCTCCTCTAGATCAGCCCATAGTTTCTTCCGAGCCTCAAACCGATCAAGTCCACTGACATTTATTAGAGAAATCATTTCCAATTAGATGCAACAGAAGATAAAAACTCGTTAATTGTAATCCCGCTCAATAACATAACAAGACAATGCAAAAACTTCTACCAGTAGAGTCCAGCAACATTGTTAAGCGTCCCATCTTTGTTCATCACATTAAGTATTGGAAGACCAAGTTTTCTAGCAAGATAATAATCATTGTGATCATGACCAGGGCTTATCTTCAAGACACCAGTACCAAACTCTTTGTCAACAAGCTGCCATAACAATAATTAATTATTAATGAGCAGATGTCAGATCACATAACCCATAATATATATATATATAGATCTTCTTGTTAGTTCTAGCTTTTCCCATTGTCTCTGTGTGGAGATTTTCTCCTTTTCGTTGCATTTTTTCCCTCTTTCATCAAATAAATAAATTTGTTCGTTGCTTTTTCAAAAAAAAAAAATGATAGAACCAGTGACCCTATTGAAATTTAATTCTAAAATCGAGACTACTCATCCAATCTCATCAGACAATTCAAGTCCAAGCCACCAATGCAATGATTAATGAAACTTTTACTGAATTATATGGTCAGTTCTTACAAGCACTTCCTCCATAGCTCAAGGAAAATGTTCAGTTCAAGCAATTAAGAAAAAAATGAGCAATGGAAAGGTAAAATAATGGAATACAGATGATTTACCTTGTCAGCAATTATGGGGACATGGCGACCGTATGTCATAGGTACAATAGCCAACTTATTAATGTACTTAGAATATCGTTCATCCTGCATATCAAAAATGAAATTTAAAACACTATATATGTGTACGTGTGTGTGTATATATGTACACATCCTTAATGAAAAAATAATCGTCAAAAATACATTTCTGAAAATGCCTGCCCTAAACTGAAAAACAGCAACCAAGGTTGTGTCAAAATATGTTTTACAGTTTCCTATCTCTGAGAGAGTAGAGTATTTGGATTTACTTGGTCCATCACTCACAAAAGCTAACTTACCTGAGGATTTACTGCAATAGCTACATCGCCAAATAGAGTCTCTGGGCGCGTTGTTGCTATCGTCAGGTAATCACTACTGAAAACATTTGATGTATCGATCAGTATGCATAACAATGAGACCTATGCAAAGAAATCGCAATATAATGAAAGCACCTGAACAAAGATACAAAGATATATATGCATGCATGTACTTTGCAATGCCAACTAGTCCGTGCTAGAGGAAGTTTGCATTGCATATCTTTTTTTTTTTTTTGAAAAGAAACAAAACTTCATTAAGACAACAAGAATATTAAACAAAGCAAAAGAAGGAAAGAAATTTACACATCAATAGCATGCATACAATTGAAACCCACACAAATATATCAGAATACATAAAAGAGATTGAAGGTTTTTAAGTATTTATTGTACATGGAAAGTACGTCAAAATCTATGTTTGTATGAATTTATAACTTAGAACAAATGAAGAATAGCCATCTCCAAAGGTAGGAAAAATCTCCAGTAACAAGGAGACTGGAGTTGGAGGCATTCTCCAACAGATACCACATGATTCACTACTAACAAGAAGACTACAATTTTTTATTATTTTGGAACAAGAAATTGTTCATTAACGATCAAAAAATTAAAAGAGGAAGAGTTATCCTCAATACACAAAACGCACATTACTTATAAATGCACTCTTTTCCAGTATTTTTTTTTAATTTTTGAAAATAAGGTTTCTTTGCTAAAAAAGCTTAACAGATTATATCTTTATAAACAAAAAAATCATTGAACATGCCTTAAAATGCTACATAAAATTTTTTCATTATAAATGATAAATAAAAACAACTACTCAATTGTGAGAAGCGAAGCCATGACAAAATGCCCTATGGGTTATTTCTGATGATCATAATTACCTGCAGGCTAATAAGAAAGAATAATCTTCAAAAGGAATGTCTTAAAAGAAACCACTTTATAATATCATATTTTCAAACGGATTAGAAATGATAGTGGTAATTACTACCTTGAGCCTCCAGCCACGCGATACTTGATGTAATAAAGAGTACCCGATTCTTCATGATATTCTACTTCCTGGGCACACGTCAAAAGGACAAATGTCAATACTTATAGTTTAAATATAAAAAGTTATAGGAAACAACCATTACCCATTCCAACTTTTACTCACCAGGTCTGAAACAGCAGTTTGTAGACTGGGGGACCAGTTCACCAAGTAAGACCCTGAAATAAACAAAAAAGAACGGAAAAAAAGTTAAAAGAATTATTAATCTTTATAGTAATGCTCACAAGGAATCAAGTGAAATTTTCTTTTCAATATAGAGTTTAGAATATATGGCTGATATGAATCCAAAAATTGTAGAATTGGTCTCCAAAAATAAACTAAAAGCCTTAACAACTACCAAAAGGAAAGAGGAAAACTCTGACTACTAAGAATTTAAAGCTTCATGAAGGGATCTGGCAACAGAAAAGTTATGGAGTCCCAATACATAAAACAGTGACTAATGAAACTTAGGTTTATACCTTGATAAATTAGACCTTTATTATGAAGCCTGACAAAGGCCTCAATTACAGCTCCTGCAAGAAGGTAAATAGACCATCTCAGGATATAAAGACACTACAAGGTATTAACATTCTACATGTAAAAGATTGATTGTAATTCTAATATTTATTCAAAGAAATTGAATAGACAATTAATAGCTTTGACTTGCTAAAAGCACAGAAAAGGATTGATCATATACTTAACACCCGACACATTCATAAAACACCTTTATGAAGCCTCGTTGTTGACTATCTGAAACATGTAATCTATCATCTATTACATAGAAAATTTCTTACGACTTAGCTGTTCATCAAGGGTGAAGTGCTCCCTATTCCAATCACAAGATGCACCAAGTCTTTTGATCTGATTTGTGATTGTCCCTCCATACCTGATACATACAAATGCAAATTATAATCCTTTTTTTACCAAAAACAATAACAGTAAGAGTGTCAATAACTGTAAACAGGAAAAAGAAAACGTTAAAAGAAAAAAGATAAGCAAATCTAACGACATTTAGGCACTTCTGGCAAGTTATTGATGCCTTTCATAGAGCTAGTAATACACTGTGCGAATTGTTAAAAATTCCCTGGCACTTGACTACTTGTCAGTGGTGGATGTCTTGTGCTTGTAATTTCATGATCTCTTAACACTGCAACAGGAGTAATCTACATGAATGTATACAAAGACTTAGTCTTGTAAGATCAATGATGTTAGACCAACTTAACCACACCAATATCTTGTCTCTTAGATCATGCAGGTGTTTAGCTAAATAATCTCTAAAGCTCAAGGTGCCTTTGTTTCTGATAGACAGCTTTTAGATGTAGCTCTGGCAGCTAACAAGATGGTTTCTGATCATACATAGGGTTGAGATCTGAGAAATGTAGATAAGTCGTTTCTTTATTGTGTCTGTATTAAACAAGTACTAGTGCTAAGAGGAGGAGTTGGATTAAGATCAACCATCTTCCCTATTTAGTGAAGGCCAACCTCATGTAGGATTTCTGCTTCTAGGGGATTCAAGGAAAGAGAATTGTTTTCTTCCCTTCTCTACACTTGTATAGGCTAGTGAAAGCTGAAGGTACAAGATCAATAATCTTGTAGGAGTGAGTGTTGAAATATAACACACGTTACAAGTCCCACAGCTGGTCCCGTGGGGTCTATTTGATACCCAAGAACTGCTCAACAATAGTTTTCTTCCTTTTTTTGTTAGAAATATTCAGGAATCGTAAGTATGTTTTACTTGGAAGGGGAAGAAAAAGGTAAAGAACCAATACTGGCTGATAAAGGTTACACAAACTTCCAATAGGCTTTTCATAATCAGATATCTTCTTAGTAATGTACGCACCATTTTTGTGACACCAAAAATAAAAAAAAAAAAAACAAACTTTCAAGTAAGGAAACAAGCTATGTATAAAAGGAGAAAGAAAGAAAGATATGAAAATTTACTTCTCTTTCCACTCCCAGACTCTATTTGTGAACTCCTCTCTGCTCAATTCAGCCCTTTTTGTCCCTTCAGATGCAAGCATTCTTTCAACAACCAGCTGGAAGATAGTGAAAAAAATAATGATAAAAATAACAAAAATATTAATGCTAACAATTTTAAAACAATAAGAATAATAATAATCATCATCATAATAATTATAAAATAACAGCAGCAACAACAACACCATTAATAAAAAGAATAGCAGCGGTAGTTGTAGTAACAACAGCAGCAGTAGCAATAAAAGTAAAAGGCATCACATGATAAAGCTGATGAAATACATATATAAGGAGTAGGAAAAATTAATATCAAATTAATCAAGTATAAACTGACATTGCAAAACTATCATAAGAAAAATATTGATTATTTCTACTCATGCCATTGAACAAAAAAGTCCTCACTAATCAAATGTTTCATCGAAAATAATGTAAGAAACTTTTAAAAGCCAAATCTGCTAGTGTCAAGAAAGACATAAATCAGTAGTGCACCTGAGTTGCAATACCAGCGTGATCGGTCCCCGGAATCCATAGTGTGGGTCTCCCCTTCATACGATGATATCTAACCATAATATCCTAGAGAGTAAATAACTCACCATAGGTCAGAATATATGACAAAAATGCTGATAAAAGTCAAAGAATACAAAAGGAAACAAGAATAAAAGTCCAAGTAAAGAGAAAGATAAGTAACATGAAAATTACAAACAACCTTCCCAGACCAAAAATTCAAAAAAAAAAAAAAAAAAAAAAAGAAGACTTACAATAATGACTAGTTTTATCCAAAAAAAAAAACACTATGTTTATAAAAGAAGACCAATACCTTATTTGCTTAAACATTTTGTCCACACTACAGAATGATTATATATTCCCCAACAATGCACGTAGCTACAATCTATTACCCATAGCTTGAGCACTAATAGGCGGGTTTCTTTATCTGGCCAGCTTTACTTGTATTGGTGTTGCATTAGTTTCTTCTTACCTTTTGTTTTTAATTTTTCCCCATTGAAACATAAGAAAGCAACTAGATCTAAAGCATCTTTGCAGGGTAACAATAAATTAACTATCATTTCTAGCAATTAGAAATTCTACTCTAAAGAATAACCATTAGTTCCACAAAATCTTGCATATTAGAACAATAATTGAGCAAAGAAGATTATTTTTCCAACCTCAAGTGTCACAAACATTGCGTGCCCCATATGCAGTGAACCAGTGACATTTGGGGGTGGCATTGAAATAACAAATGTATCAGTTCCCCGATCAAAGTTCGGTTGAAAATATCCTTGAGACTCCCACCTGATACGAACAATGTCAAATAGCTTGTCACCATAAACTAACAAAATGAGCAGATGTGAAGAAATTACACTGAGAACACATGCAATTTGATAACCAGCATCTATGCTTTTGTCGGTCATAATTAGACAATGGTTAGAGAAGCAATATCCTCCACTACATCTAATGAAATCTGATATTGCCCCCATATTCATCACAAGCAAAAAATCATACTATATAGAAAAAAATTAAAAGGAACAAAAAGTGGAAATTATGGAGTTCTTATCAGGTTAAATGAAAGAATCTAATAATAAACAGAGAACAGGTTTATCTTAACAACTTTTGCGACAGTCTTAGCTTTACATTATGCATGTTGGTGTTTTCCCCCTTATTTTTTCTAGGAACCTAAGATGTCCAACTTGTTTGCTTTATTATATCTTCGGGTCATGTATCATATGCTATACTTTTAATTGACAAATGTACCGTTCACACTAAGATGGAAACTCACCTCATATTCTGCAGCCTCCAGCCCCTGAGAAACTGTTTGTGGTACCGAATCCACTATTTAGAGTCTATTTTGTATGTAGTTTAGTATGGTTTATTGATAGGTTGTAACTTTGTTGCAATCGGTATGAAAATGCTATAAAAATGGAAATACAATGAATTATGGATGCATTCCTACTGTAATTTTTCAAGGACTCGTCTCAAGGCATAAAGTAAAGTTTCGCATTCTAGTCAGCAGAACTAGCTACAGTATGCAAAATTGATTGTTATGGAATTGTTTGAAGTTTGAATTAAAAATTACAACATTTTGAGCTAAATATTTTCAAGTTTCGGCGACATTGTTGACACTGGTATTGTTACCATCGTTATGTATCTATGATAATAACTATGAAAGCTTTGATTTTTAATATCATGAAAATAGTTGATTCCTCTTTTATGGTTTAATTTTACGCGCAACTTGTTGAGATTTTTTTTTATTATTATTGTAATGATCAATAATCATCTTAACAACTAGGAAAATGAAGTGTGAATTGTTGAGAACAACAGTTTTGACAAATAATATCCAAAAATTGTTAGAAAAAAATCTTTACTGCCCTTCATATTTGGATTTAAGGAGCGAAGGAAAGGAAAAAGAAAAAGAGACTGACAAACATAAAGGAAACACGAAGGATATCATGATTAGAGTTTTTTAAGACTCAAATAGAAAGAAAAGGAGCGTGTGGATGAGAAAAATACCATTTGTAAATGCGTTCCTCTTGCGTAAAATCGAAGGATTTTGCAATCTCTGGAGAATTAAAGACGCCATTGGAAGATGCAGCAACTGAAGAAACGAAACAACATTCACATTAACACTAACAAGAAAATGGGTGAATTTGAAGCTTTTGTTTTTTCAATTTTGGGTGATTTTGGAATTTGATACCATTGAAAAGGAAGCGGGAAGCGAGACGAGGGAAATGCGAGGGAGAGAGGGAGATACGACGTCGTGTTTTGGAGAAGAGGAGAGGATTGAGTCTGTGTCTGAAAGTGTACGAGGACAGAAGGGAAGGAGAAGACAAGGCCGTCTGGAATTGGATAATCATCGTCAGCGTTTTCGTTTTCGTTTTCGTTTTGGTTTTCGGATAAACCCCTCCTCCTGCGAGGCGAGAGGGTTTGGGTTTTAGTGGCAGAGAAATGAGAAGACAAATTGTTAGCTACCCGTTTTGATATGACGAGGTAGCCTAGCCGTGGATGTTTTTCCAAGTCTCTTTAAAATAAATAAATAAAAATCTCAAGTGGAACCTTTCCTTTGTCTCCACCGGGTGGGCAGGTTATTGGACAGCCCTTTGATCAAAAGTTGGTTAAGATTTCCCTGTCACGTTTAGGGTATGTTTATTTTGTATATTTATTTTTAAAAGACTCAAATTTAAATTTAAATATTAAGAATTTTTTAAACACGTATTTATTTTTTTAAAAATCTAACTCAAATGAATATCAAGAATTTAAGTTTTTAGAGTTTTAACTCCCCTAAACTTTTATATTTGGATATCTTTGTTACAATAAAAACTGAAATTCTTTTTTCTATATTTGAGGAAAAAAATCCTGACTTCTTCATTTGATATCCAATTAAGATAATTCTTTTTTCATTGTATTTCTAGTAAAAAGAGAAATAAATTAATATCCATATTGCATATTTTTTAGAATCATTAATATTAAGATTTTATTAGATATGTTAATAAATCAAAAACTATTTTCACTACCTTTTTAAACACAAGTTTTAATTTTATTTCATACTCAAATTAAAAATTTAAATATACATCCAAACGTCAATTTAGATAATAATTTAAATTACTAATTTAAATCTTAATTCAAATCACATAACTTAAATTAAATTACTAATTTAAATTTATTTACTAAACAAACCTTATATTACCGTATGGTCTGCACATACTTAATTAAAGGCATTACATGAGGTGGGTCGCACGTATAGAATAGGGCAGCAGGAGTCAGAGTACAGCCTTGGACGCGCAACCGGAGCAAGTGGAGAGAACGCAATTCTAGAGCTAGACCATGCGTGAAATGCCCGCCTCGCACGCAGATGGCTATTGAGTCTTGCTGACACAAGCGCAACTGGGCAAATCCTATTTTGACACGTGTTACGTACACTAATGAAGGCTCACACATATGGGAAGGAAAAATAGAGGTACTTATGCTCAATGCTACCTTTTTTTAATCTATGGATTGATTTATGTACCACATTTGAAACACCCGTTATTTTAACAGGTATGATTTTTATAAAAATCATATGAATAAAATATCACTTTAGTATTTTTACTAAGTCACCGTAGTAAATATTTTAAATCTACCTATCACTTACTTATATCAGCCTTGTCTCACTACATTAATGCTCAATTAAATAGCATCCTTATCATTTGGAGACATAGAATTAATTCACCTCAACTACCAGAAGACATCGATATGTTTTCTCAACCACCTTTTTAATGCTTCCTTCATCTTCTGCTACAACATACCCCATTTGTTCCCTCAATTATGTTGACATTATTTGCTAAAAGTCTCCGTGGGAGACATGATAACATTTTCTTTTAATGCTCATTTAATTCTATCCCGCTCCTCAATTAATTTGATGCCTATATATTCAACCATCACCACTCTCTTCTCTAGTTTCTCATTCT
>CAMOHE010025268.1:0-10288 GCA_946598075.1 Artocarpus hirsutus | reverse complement strand
TAATGTGATAAATGTTGTCACATTTAACTGAATATTAGTTAATTAATTGATTGATTAATTTTTAAATAAATGTGATTTATTTTTAAATTTAGATATATATATATATATATATATGATTTTGAACCAAATCTTTTTTATATATAAGATTTTATAATATATTAATATATATATATTTAAAAAAAAAACGTAAAGTGTAAAGCGTAAGCTTACTTTTCGTTTTCTTTATATATATATATATATATTAAATCACGTTCACGTCAAACGTGATTAAAAAAAAAAAAAAGCAAACTAACTTTGCCGTTTGATTTTTTTTGTCTTACTTATATATATGTGTAGGATCATGTGTGATTCGAAAAAAAAAAAAAAAAAAAAAAAAAAAAAAAAAAAAAAGAAAAAGAAGAAGAAGAAGAAGAAGGAGGAGGAGGAGGTTACAACTTGTAAAATATATTCTTTCCTTATATATGAAATATGGTGATTATTTTTATATATTTAAAAGTCAATTGAAAAATAACTAATTGTTCAGATATAAATAAAAAGAGATAACAGTTATTTCTAGAGTTTTTTTATTTACATAACTTTTGCAAAATACTCAGAGAGAAAAACTGAGAGTTTTTCTCTAAAAAAAGAAAAAAAAAGATATGTTATCTCATGTGTTGAGTACATAGGAAAATTCATTCTTGCAGTTTGACGTCCACTCGTTTTTCTATTGGTGTGGAGGTTTGGATTGAAAGATCGTGGTGTCAAAGAGGAAAGCTAGGATACCCTAATAGTCTTCAAAAGGTTTGTAAAATTCCTAAAGCTTTCTATTATTAATTAAAATTATATATATATCCCGATGAACAAAATTTTTAAAAAATTTTTATTTGTCAACTATCCGTCCTTTCCGTTGAGTTTCTTATTTTAATTCCAACAACAACATCTGTGCATTCTTCGTAAGCCAAACATTCTTTCAACAAGTCGATAAGTTGTACTGGTAAGGTTGATAGACAGTTTAGCTACCACTTTCCTTTCACATTTCGTACAAATTTTGGCATGACATGTTCACATCGCCCAAACAACAGGGAAAAAAACAATAAATGCCAAAATACTCGATACAATGTTGATGTACTTACCACTAAAAAAGAGTTTACCAAATTTTCCACTAAATCGACCACAAAATATGCACGAACAAATGCATAACAATTAGTGTATTTGGTAACGCAATTAAAACAAAAAATTGAAATAAATTTATTGTAGCATATAAGAGCTTTACACTGTAGCCTATTTTTACTCTATATTGTAGCAGTTATAATTATATAGTTGAAACAAGGTTCTCTAATGCACAAAAACACAGACTGAAAAAGGCGTAAAGTAGAGAGAACACGGATTTTTTCTGCTAATGCTTCTCAAGTATGGAGAGGTTTTTGGGCCAGTGGGGACCTAATCAGGAGGGGAACTCTTAACTCTTATAGGAGATGGTAGTACGGCAAGCATTTGGAACACACCCTGGGTTCCATGGTGTGAAAACTTGAACAAAATCAGAATTTTTTATATATTACTCAGCTCAACATTTACAACGGAATTGTTTACTATAGCCTCGGGAGGATAAGAATTGACAGCTGTGATACACAGAAAATGATAGCTAAGAAAAGATAAAAAGGGAACAATTGATTCCTTAATACACAACGGTTATAAAGGACAATCATGAGCAGAAAGGACACCTGTCAAATGTGGTCCTGAAAAGCTTTCTTGCTGGGGAAGTCAAAATAAGGACTGAAAGGATACAGTCTAAACGTTGCGTTTAGACTCTTAGAAGAACTTGGTCATTTAGGCAGTATTCTCAACATGCCCTCTCAATTCGAGCGAGCTCAAGGAAGTGACACCAAGCTTGTTTCTGAGGCGAGTGAAGAATGTGATTTACTGTGAGCTTCCTTTGAATCACTTGTTCACCAACAAAATAAAGATCATCGAATATGACATCAACTGACCCAAAATTGAAATGAGAGAATCGACTGGCACCAGTTGAGCTTGTTTTAGCAAAAGGGAAATGAGTTTTCATTGGATAATGACATCTCTAGAAATATGGACACGACCATTTGGACCTAAGCACTTTCATCCCTTGTACTGATTAGTGTAACCCAGAAATGTACAGGGAATGGATCTAAATTGAAGCTTGTGACTATAGTATGGGAGCAGATGAGGATAACAGGTACAGCTGAAGGTCTTGCGCCTATGATAATCTGGTTTTGAATGGTAAAGAACTTCTAGGGGAGACTTGTACCGTGAGGATTTGGTACGCAGTCTGTTAATCAGATAAGTGGCATTGACAAATGCATCATCCCAGTGTTTGAGAGGGACACTAGACTGAGCTAAGAGGGTTAATGCCATTTCAGCGACGTGTTTGTGTTTGTGCTCGGCTACCCCATTTTGCTTAGAAGTGCATGGGCAGGAAACTTTGCGTACAATACCAATGTTTTTGAATAAAGTATTTAAATTCCTATGTTCGCCCCCCAGTTAGTTTAGATAGTCTTAATTTTCTTTTCAAGCTGCAATTCCACAAGATTTTTGAAGTGAGTTAACACACTTAAGACTTCAAATTTTGCCTTGAGAAGATAAAGCCAAGTATGTTTTCAGTAAGCATCAATAAAGCTAACATAGTATCTAAATCCATTCACAGACAATAGGCGAAGGCCCCCAAGGATCTGAATGAATAAGTTGTAATGGTTCATTGTATTCTGTGAGAAATAGAGAAAAGGAAAGTTTATGACTCTTTCCTTGCATACAAGCTGAACAAAACTCAAAATTTTCATCAATTAAATTGGTCAGATTACATTGGCAAAGGACTTTGTTTAAAATATTCAAGGCAAGATGGCCTAATCTTTGATGCCCCAGATTCAACTCAGATCCTTTACAAGCAACACTGATCTCTGATTTTGAAGAAGAACAAACTAAAGCTGACACATTGGACCCTAAGTGACTCTTGGACAGGCTCAAGCTCTTGGACAAAGGCTCAATTATTGAATTGAAGGTGCCAGTAGACTTCAGCAAAGACGAAGAAGCTGGTGAGACTATGACTGGTATTGATCTTGGACAGGTTGAACAGATAAAGGCCATCTCTAAGACTCCCTCGAAGAAGAATTTCCCCGGTTGCCTGATCCTTAACAAGACTGAAGAATGGATGGAATTCAAAATACAATTATGTTTAGAAAACTGTGAAACACTTGATAAATTTCGAGAGATTGCTGGAACATGAAGGAGATTGTTTAGCACAAAAGGTCTTGAAATTAACTTGTTAAAGCAAACATTAGTAGAGCCTGTATGTGCAATAAAGAAACCTGCTCCATTTCCTATGTGAAGCTTCTTGACACCTTGGTATTCTGAGCCAATGTTGAGGTTAGAGAGGTCATTGGTCACATGGTGAGTTTCTCCTGAGTCAGGGTACCAGCTATTGTCACACAGTCTCTGGAGTAGCAAGCATTGCAGTCATAGAAGCACTGTTACTACTGGTTCCTTCCTCTCAGGTGTTCTGGTTTGGCTTGAATCCATGGAAGCTCGAGTCGAACCGATAATAGCACCGTTGAACAGTGTGGACAAGTCTTCCAAAGAGTTGAGACTGTAGTCTTGCCGTATTCCAGCTCCTGCCACCACGACTTCTTCCTTCAGTGCCTCATCCTTTTGAGAAGGTGGCAAAATTTTGACCAGCTTGAGGGTTCCCAGCTTGACTTTGGTTTCCTTTCTGTTGTTGTTTCTGAAAAACAAGATTGGCTGTTGGCAGAGAGCCATCTGAGTAGAGCGTGCTAGAGCCTTCAAGTCTACTCTCAAGGCTTTGAAGCAAGGCACTGGCGTCTTTCAGAGTGTAAGGATCGGGTCATGAGGTGATGGCGACCATGATCGGGTCGTATTCTGGGCTTAGACCAGCAAGAGCATGAAGAATTTGATCTTCTTCTGAAACAACATGACCAGCAGAAGCCAGAACATCAGCAAACATCTTTACTTCGTTGAGGTATTCTCCCATTGAAAGTGCTCCCTTCTTGAGAGTCTGGAGTTGGAGCTTTTACTGCATGACCTTGGCTCTAGATTGAGCAGCAAAAGACCTCTCAAGGGTATCCCATATCTCATGAGAAGTGTTAGAGCCAACCATGAGCGCAAGAACTGCTGAAATCGAAGTTAAGAGCCAAGAGACAAGGAGCTGATCCTGTCTGTTCCAGGCTATGAACTCCGGGTTAATGACTGGTTGATTACCATTAGCAGCTGGTAGGTGTCCGGGAGGGCGAGGATAGGTCTCAAGAACGAAGCCTTCAAGGCCATAGCCCCAAATAGCTGCCATTGTCTGTTGCCTCCATAGTAGATAGTTGTCATCAGTGAGTCTGATGGAAATAGCTTGATTCTGAGGCTAAATAATTTGGATTGGTGGAACTGGTTGTATTGCCAAAGGGTTTTGTTGGTTTTGTGGACCTGCCATGCCAAGGTTTGGATCTTGAGCATTTGCTATTTTAAACTAGAGAAGTGCGCTCTGATACCATGTGAAAACTTGAACAAAATCAGAACCTTTGGTATATTACTCAGCTCAACATTTACAATGGAATTTTTTACAACATATAGCCTAGGGAGGATAAGAATTGAAAGCTATGATACACAAAAAAGGACAGTTAAGAAAGGATAAAAACGAATCAATTGATTCGTTAATACACAGCGGTTATAAAAGACAATCATGAGTGGAAAATATCCTAGGACTAAGGACAGAAGGACAATTGTCAAATGTGATCCTGAAAGGCTTTCTTGCTAGAAAGTCAAAATAAGGACTGAAAGGCTAGTGCCTAAAAGCTGCGTTTAGACTCCTAGAAGAATGTCATTGTTTAGGCAGTATTCTCAACACATGGATGGAAGGGACCATTCGCAGAGCTTCCTTCAATCCTCAAGGAGTGAGTGGGGGTTCGTTAGCTTCAGCCAATCAGAGATTAATTGAGTTATTCCTGCAGAGTACTAGAGAGTGGGATGTCAGGTGCCTAAAGGAAATTTTTTGATGGAGATTTGGCCCAAAAAATTGCAGCTTTGCAACCTCTTCCTAGTTTGAGAAATGACATTTGTAACTAGAAATTTGCAAGGAATGGAAAATTTTCTGCTAAAAATGCTTACTGGGCTCAAATGCAAAAAGCTGTGGAGTAGTAAGCTGCACCATAAACATAAAAGTCTTGCAGCGGAGGATTTTGAAGGACATAGCCGCAAGAGAAAGACTGAATTTGGTTTTCAAGACAAATGATGACCCTTGTGCAATACGTGATGCTAATGTTGAGACTTTCATTCACATTGTTCTGAACTGTGACTTTGCAGGAACGAAATGGTTTGGAGCTTATTTGGTCTAAGAAGCAAATGCTTGTCTATTAATTCGAGTGTCCAACTAGTTGAGTGGCTCATTTCTGAGGAACCAAGCTTGGATCAAATGGAGGATCTGATTAGAGGTGTCGTTATTGGGGAATCGCTTTTGTTGGAAAGGAGTAACCATGCCTTTCAATAGTCGGGCATGGATCTGAACCATCTCATCAAAAATATTATAGCATTGACTAATGATCATTTAAATGGTGCAAGACGGAGATCTCAAGTTGGATGGACTCCGCTGAGTGTCAAAGAATCCCTTGGTATATGGCAAGCCCCTCCAGTCAACAGATTTAAGTTGAATGCTGATGCAGCTTACAAGGATTCATATGCTAGATTGGGCTGCATTGTCAGAGATGCTAGAGGTTCAATTGTAGAGATCTGTACCAGTAAAGTTGTTCCAAATAGCACCACTGAATCTGAACTTTTGGCTATTCTTTTGGCTCTCGAGCTTGCTATGGAAAGGGGTTGAACTGATTTCACGTTGGAACGTGATGCCTTGGTGGCAATTCAGGCCTTGACCTAGGCAACTTCTCTAGCAGCATGGGATATTTGGCCTACTTTCTACCGTGTTTTGGATAAGCTTTCTAGTTTTACAAATGTCTATTTCTCTTCGATTCCTAGGAGTTGTAACAGGGCTGCTCATGAAAATAGGCAGTTGGGCTTTCGATTTTAATGCCTTAGGCAATTTGCTTGTGCCTGTTGTAACACCTAGAATGAGGCAAACCTTTTAAGCTGATCTCTAATGAAACTCCTTTGTATTCCTTGGGGAAAAAATCTCTAAAAAGCGTGCTCAAGAGGGGAAAAAAAACAAAAACAAAGACATTCGTCAATTTTGTTTTGGTAATAAAAGGGAAACACTCATCACACTTCAATCTCTTGAATGTCCACAAGTTAAATTGTAAACGAATTAGAGTACTTTGGACTCAAGAGTAAACTCAATCTATTTTCTATTACTACTTTTAAGTCCAAAACATCATGAATGCTACCTAAGACACGAATGGAACTGAAAGGAAGGAAGATCCGGGAAAAAAAAGTTGCAGCTGGTACATTTTTTATAGCATCGCTTCCCATGCTTAGACCTTTGATGCAATATCAGACCCTTTTTGATTGGATACGAGCACCACAACCTGCATAAGAACTAATTAGGTGGTTCTACGTCCTCAACTTTTTCATCTTCATCGCTGCCTCCAGCCATCATTGGCTGATGCATCATTCTCATGAGGACCATGGTCCTCATGAGCCGAACGCATGCGTGGAAACCAAGATTTTTTTTTTCCTGAATGGAAGGTTCTTTTTTTGGAGCTCTCAAAGTATTAAGTCATTCATGACTGACAATGGCTCTTGAATCTCCTCGTTCTACTTCAACTAATTCCCTTCTAAGTGAAAAGACTTTTCTTTTTTCTCTCTGCGTGTGGGCTTTTTTTTCACAAGGTTGTCATGCTTTATATGATAAATAAGCTTTCATAGAACCTTTTCTCAACGTTCACAGGGAATGAACCCTGTGAGAGGGACAGTTATTTATTGGCTGAAGATCAATAGGAAGACTATCTGGACATAGAGACAAACCTGAGCATGAATGGATAATAGAAGAAAGAAACCGCAAAGGAGAAGAAGGTAAAGAAAATAGAGTTCTTCAACCATCCACTAGTAAAATACTCCAGTCTTAATAACAATTATAGCACACCCCTCTTAAGGATTTATTAGAGAAGGCTTCCTTTCAGGGGTTTATTGCCTTCTACTTAGTACTGCCACAACTGTAGGAATATATTGTTACAATCTTAAAAGTTCAGAAACAGTCCCTTTTTTTGAATCAGAATAGTTATGTTGCTTTTTAATGCAGATACAAAACCTCCATCAAGGAATCTAGATCATCTTAAGGGGGGATTGTATCAGGTTCATAATTTACGCCTTTGCCTTTGTTTTCCAGTATCCCTTTTGGATAGATTGTCATCGAATAAGCGGTCTTTGTTCTGCTAGTTTTTTCCTGCTCTGGTATCGAACCTGAAAAGGATACAAATGCGTCCATAAATATGATAGACAATGGTAAAAGTCTCCCACAAGAAAAACTTAAGTCAACTGTTGTCATGCCCATAGATCCCAAAGATATGATGTTTTAAAGCTGCATGGCTGGCTAGAAAAATTCATCTTTCATAAACAATATGGCGTTGATGTTTTTGATGGGTGTCTGGTTTCAAATCTAAATATTATAAGATGGACTTTATTGAGCCAAAAAAAATTCATCCAACATGTTCTTAATGGGAAATTTGCTTAAAGAATGTGAGAATCCAGTGCATAGTCAGTAAGTTGCTCCTTACTACTTCTATGTCAGGATTCCAAATTTCCTGTTACCTTTTCCCCAAAGCATCTCTCTTGCCTCTTTTGGCGGGAGCATCTTCTCTTTGCACAAAACAAAGTTCATTTTCTCCCCTTCTGTTTCCATATCCACTTCCCTCAATGATTGCGCCTTTTCCAGTCGCTCCGTCATCACCTCCCATTTTCTTCCCTCTGGAATTTGAACCAGTGGTGCTGCTCTACTTCCTGAGTTACTCCCGTTGTGATTGCAATTGCCGACATTGCCTTGCAGGTTGGTTTCAAGACATTGGATGAATTGCGCTGTGAAGTACCTGCAGTCAAATATCTCAAAAGAAAAATCAACTTGGATCAGTAGCTGCCGACCAGTTGAGTTTACATGTTATGGCTTTTGTGCTGGTATTTCTTTTGCTTCTGTGAAAATTGAATTAGCTATTTTAGCATCAGATTTTACCCTGTATGGTAGGGTGGAAATCCTGTCCGTTATGCACCTGCTGGAAGGAAGAGGAGGTTTGGAGCTTGACTATTGACTTGGGTGTTGGCTTGTCTGCTAATGCAGCTTGTTTTGTAAACAGAACATTCATTGTGGATTCCCATGTCGTTGTTGTTATTACTACCATTTGAGCGTTGGTTGGGAGGTGTGCCATTCGAATCAGATTAAATATTTGGCACCGATTCTGTTTTTGCAGCATCTGAGCTATGATCAAGAGAACAACTGCCTACATTCCCGGTTGGGGCCTGGTTTGCAGCTGAAGCAGAAGTGTACGTGCATGGCACTAAGAATTAGTTTGGTCCTCTAATTTTGAGTTACTTGCGACTCAACAATTTATGTATCATTATGAGAATTTCTACACCTTGAGAAGGCTGAAAGCTCCGAGTGTCTCAAAACATTTTGATCATGGGCTCTGATTCCCATTTTTTGGACATCTCTTGGCCTCTTTATTGAGACCTCAAAGGAAGGTATCTCTTTTTATTTCTATGGATGGCTTCATCCTTAATGAAAGTGCCGTTGGAGACTCCATTTGGGACGTCAAGGACTACACTTTCTATGCAAAGATCAGTACCATTAGTGGATACTCCCATTAGATCAACAGCTGGAGTCGTTTGTGCATTCCACTCCTCATTGTTGAAATCCATTTCTCCTTTCTCTCATTGTACATTATTTTTCTTCGCGTTTAGTTCAGAAGATTAATCTGCCTCGTTAGTCAATCCTTTTTCACGTGGGTCTTTGAGCTGCAAACTTGGGATGCTACATATGCTGATCTTCAAGTATTTGTCCATGATTTTTCTGTCATAACAATTTTGAATGTCACAACTTACTCTAGAAGTGAGAAAAGAAGAAAATTATAAAGAGCTTGTAGGCCAAGATGCGCACCAAGCTGATCATCCTGTCCAACAGTTGTTCTTGTTGCACTCTCAGGTAGCCAGTTTTTGCTAAATGCTTCTTCCCTTGGAAGAATAGCCTGTGCAGTCGAGCTATCAGGAAGGTCATCAAACTGGTCCCATGGTGACCTTGCACGAGGGCTGTCAAGATCTACCGCCTTCATCCAAGATTTCTGCAAAAGCTTAGCAATAGGTTTTCCAATTTCTTTCGTTGTTTTCCCATTGTTATAGCCACCCTTCTCTCTCATGTACACATTAAATAGCATGAGAATGTTTCATCAAGATTCAAGAGAACATATGAATGATATCATCTCTCTATCATGGTGTAATCGTGGCTGTTACAGGAGATATAATACAAACTATGCACGTGGAAACTTACGTTTACTTCTCTTTCGTTAACACTTTAGAATTCAGAATTTCATACGGAGAATAGACATTAGAGTTCCGCTGTCATTTTCATCCCTGAAATCTAGATTAATGCTTTTAGTGTCATCCTCATCATTACTTCCAATGCTGTTGTCTGAATCTTCTATGGTTCTTGACTTCATTCGTTTTTCAATCCATATGCCACTCCCACTCCACCTACCACTAGACTGATCGAAATATGAAAAATGAATGCACAGCAGGGGCACTATTCTGTATTTCTGTCTTGTATATTGTCCACATGATATTTCTTTTAGAGAAATTACTAGTCCTTTTTAGTTGTAAATATAAAAAACTGTCTTTCATTGGTTAACCTCAGTTCAATGATACGACTCCAAGCATAGATTGGGACATTTTTTATCAAGTATAGACGTAGTTCGAAAAAATGGTTGTTACAGAGAACAAACCTGAACCTTGAGATCAACAATCGGGCATGATATAGCTAACAGAACGAGAAAAACTCACGACGATGTGTTTCCTCCAAACATGTTGCCAAAGGTTTTTAAGCTCATTTTTCGAATAGGCTTCACCAAAAAGTCAACCGCACGTTTCGATAAACACTTAAAGACCATAGTCCTAGAATCATGAGACGACATCACTGCAGGTGTAGTAGTTAAAAGCATCAATTGCTAATAACTGTAAAATAAGAAAAATAGAATACTGGAAACATATTCGCTGATCACAGGGATATCCTTGAAAGTTTTGTTGCTCGTGATCTTGCATAAAAGGCCAAGGCTAGATAAACAAGGCATGACAACCTCAATCGAAACAAGATCTCCATCGGTTGTTAGATCTTTCAAGACTTTCCAAGCTTGTT
>CAMOHE010025266.1:0-25370 GCA_946598075.1 Artocarpus hirsutus | reverse complement strand
GGCATATATAGAGTTCATGTGCGGTAGAGATACGAGACCAAGATTAATAGTCCAAATTTGTAGTCTACAGTTCATGTATTTAGCTGGACACTTTATACAAATTATAGTGAGGATCTACGTCCAATTGAGGAGACAATTTATTAAGGCTGTTGAAGCCTATTGACTCCATGTTAGATACATTGATGTAGTGGACCTAATGGTGGTCACACACTAGATTGACTGGACCTAAAGTGTAATTGATTTAATAATAATTTTGTTTATCTCAAATTAATTCATTTTGATAATCATCTATGTGAAATATTAATCCTAAACTGGATTCATGACTCCATGTTTGTAGTTTGTATCTTTTGATGTGCCAAGGCAGGAGTTTCGATAATCGAAGGCTCCATTGTCAATATGTTGGAGATGCAACCTATATTCGATGAGAGCATAATCCACATATACAGTTAATGTTATCCTCCCAAAGGTATTATTCAGGAATTTAAAAAAGAATAAGGCCTTGGCCATCTCACTTGTAGAAATTATAAAGTGCACGACGCTCAATAAACAACAATTTCTTACAAACTGTCGTGTTAAGTGGGGAAAAACACATACGGAGTATGATAAAACACAAAAACTGTCGTGGTAGTGAACTAAAGATTCGACGAGGGTTTTTAAAAGTTATTGTGGGCCAAATCATATTAGATTTATTCTTTTTTAATTTTTCTTTCAATTTTTAAAAGTATATTTACTAAAATGCCCTCTAAATTGTATGCAAGTGCAACTTTTATGATGAACTATTTAAGGGCCGTTAGTTAGTTTAGTCCTTTTGCACTTAAATCAAAAGTTTAGGTCAAGTTAGATGAAAAAAAAAAGTTAAAAATTAAATGGTACATTTTTGAAAAGTTTGGGGACCTTCTAAACAATTTACCTTAATAATCATAATAATAATAAAGTGGATAAATGTTAGATTCTAATTACTAAGGGGCTATTTATTTTGCATATTTAGCCAACTCTTTCGGTCCAAATCTTTAGAATCTTTTGAATACATGTTTATTTCCTTAAAATTCAAATCAAATGAATTCTTTGAAGTTATGCTTTCAGAGTTCTATCCCCCTTTGAATTCTTTGGACTTAGTTATGTTTGCTACAATAAAAAGCTAAAATTCTTTTTTCTATATTTGAGGAAAAAAATCATAATTTCTTCATTTGTACTTGATTGAAACGATTTTTCTTTCATTGCATTCTTAATGAAGAAAAAAATAAAACAAGATCCATGTTGCACTTTTTTGAAGGTCATGAACATTAAGATTTTATTAGATTTATTAATAAATTAAAAACTTTTTCTATAATTTAAACACAAATTTTAATTTTATTCTCCATTTATATTGACACTTTAAATGTACATCTAAATGTTAATTCGAATAGCAATTTAAATTATATAACTCAAACTAAAATAATTTAAATCGACATAATTTAAATATATCTACCAAACTACCCTAAATGCCTCAAAAACATTTTGTGGGTGCAGAAGAAGTCCATATCATTGCATAGTGACACTAGGTACTTTTTTTTGTCTGATATTTATTAAAGTTGTTGAATTCAATCAATCTTCAATAGTACAAAACACTCACAAATTTCACGTTTTTTTTGTTTTTTGTTTTTGAGATTTGGGGATGAAAAAGATAATTTTGAATGGGGCCATGCTTGTCGGTCTGTGTTAGCTTCGTCATTCAATCTTCACGAGTCAGTGGCTATAAATCAACCAACTCTGCAAGCAGTCGCACCATCGCAAACAGACAACAAAAATTACTTTCCCAAACAAAATTCGAAATCTCTAGGCTATTATACTGAAAATGAAATGCGCAATGTTTCCACTCAATCTAAGGAATTTTATAGTGCAGCTTAAGAATAAGGGAGGTTAATACTCATATACATCTGAGACTTATTTCTCTATAAAATGAATCATCTCATATTCTTGCATTGAAGATCCTTAGTGTATCTCACATTACCTTGAGTAGAAGAAGAAAAAGTACTAGTTCGGGCCGTTTGAGATTAGCTTGTGGAGAAATTTAGTAAATAGCAAATTTTTAAACTTACTGAGGGAGATAGCATATTTTGAGAATATTTGTAGCAAATAGTAGCGGTAACTATAAAGTTTATTTAGTAAAACATCTTTTACTAATCTACTCACAATGAGCAAAAAAATTTTTATTGGTAAATTTTTTTACTACTATTTTTCAAAACATGCTATTTGCTTAAAAATGTTTCAAAAATATGTTATTTCCTTCATCTTTCCTAATTTGTGCTACTACTTTTAAGTAGTAGAAGAAGAGAAATTAGTGTTTGGATTGTACATGAAAGAATGCTTTTTTCTTATAAAAGAGCTTTTGAATCTCCTTAGATAAATAAGTTAAAAGCTCTTATTGGTATAAAAAAGAAGTGTAATTCAAGGATATATGAATGAAATTCTTAATTTGTTATTCTTAAATAAAAGATCAAAACAATAAATAAAAAAGCAATTCATAAGCACCAAATGGTTGGGTTCTCCTAAAAGTACTTATAATAGAAGCCAAAAGTACTTTTTATAGATCCATTCAAACATGTCTAAAAAAACAATTTTTAAAGTAAATAAGCCAAAAAAAACTTTTTTAAGCCATTTCAAATAGGCTCGAAGAAGAAGAAAAGGAAGAAGTCATCTTACTAGCAATTTGGTGCTTGTAGTGGGAAAGGTTACTTTAGTGTACTTAATAAATCCAACACTATTCTCAAAATAACAATGATGATTCAATGTTCCTTCAAAAATTCAACTAGGAACTATGTATTACTATAATTTAATCAAATAAAAATGACTATAAAAATAAGTAGGAAACATAAAAAATAAAAGTAAGAAAAGAAGATTATCAATTAAAAAGAATAGCAAAGGATTAAAGATTTCTTGTTGTTTGATGGAATCTTTTTCTACCTCCTTTTTTTCTTCCAATTCTTCATCTTGGGCGATTGTTACTGGAGTGTTGATCAAATTGACGCAATTTTTAGAAGGAAAGGAACTAGGAAACCAACCAACCCTATGCAAGAAACTGGCACCTCTGTTTGATGAAATCTCTTACTAGTATAAGCAACAGTTTAGGGGCCCCAAATTTAGGAGGGCCTAATTTTTCATTAAAAAATAGGTTGTGTTTAATTTCATCTTATCTTAAAAAGTAAAAAAGATTTAAAGACTACTTTCTCGGTTGTGTACACGTTAATAAAGTGGCATTTTTTTAGAAGTATTGAACCACATTGAGATTTTTAGGTAACCGCCAATCATGTATTCTTTCTTTAAAAAATATAAAAATAAAAAAAGTAATATAGATATCCCTTCAAAAAAAATCAGATAAAGTTTTTTGATGGGGGTAAATCAAATAAAAACTTAAAAGTCTCCCTAAAAAAAGAGACAAAAGTTTTCTTCAAAAGAATACCAAATTGTTTTTTTTTTTTCAAGTTTCAACATAATTACAATATGATAATTAAATACTTCAAAAATAATAAAAATAACAAAACATAAAAACAAATATATAGATATATATTCAAAATGAAAAAATTGAAAGTATGACACATTATTTTCTCTCTCATATATCTTTTTGTTCTCTTTTCCATTAGTGAATGATATAAGTGGTTGTGCTTTTTACCTAATTTTAAGTTTTAAGGTAGAGTATTTTATAAAAAAAAAAAAATCTTCTAAAAAGGCCTATTTTAAAAAATTTGCTTAGAGCCTCAAAATTTATTGAGCCGGCCCTATCTCTTACTATTAAAAAAAGAAAGCCAAAGAAATAGGGATTGGGAAAGATGAGAGATATGTTAAGTTTAGAGAAAATTGCATCTTATGCAATAACCTTAAGAATGTGTTTATTTATGCTATGCTTAAAAATTAGTTGTATCATACCACCACTAGCAGTATATATTTAAGTTGTGCTACATGTATGGCATTTAAACAATGTAACCTTGTATTTGGTAACATTGGTTTTAAACTCATGAGTTCAAACTCAAAACCACCTAAAGTTTTCACATATTATAGTTTTTAGTTCCAACTTATAAGTTCAAATCAAGGTTGCCAAGCATTCCATTAAGGTTCAAAAGATAGCATTTATAAAAATTGTCTAAGTTTATATTTTTGTTTGGATTAATGGCACAAATGATCCTTAACGTTTTGTAAATGTGAGCATTTGATCCACATATATATATATATGTTTTTAGGTGCAAAATGAGACTTTTAATTGACATCTGTTAAATTCCTCATTGTTTTCCACCACGTGACTTCAAAAAATTCCCTACAAACAAACGGGTTTTCTTCCTCCCGTTGCCTTCCTCATTTGAAGCCAAAAGATCTCCAACCCACGAATCCAAAACTATTTCCTCAGCCATGGAACAATAATCCACCCAGAACGTACTCAACCCAAAATCAACCTGCAGCTCAAAAATAAACAGTAACTGTTTTTTAATCATTTACATCTACAATTTATGGACTATAATTACGTAAAACACAGATGTCCTTAAAATCAAATCAGTTTCATGCTACAAACAACTAATTAGATCCTAAAAATTTAAAAGACAACCAACTAAAGTTAGGGAAGATATTTTAAGAGTAAGGGAACACGTCAATTAAGTTCCACTTGGAGTGACACATGTTAGGTTTGGTACCCTAAAGAACAAAAATTTTGTTTGTAATCAAAGACATTTTCGATTAAATAAAAAAGTAATAATGTGAATATCTTATATGTTAAAAATGAACCTTATATTGCTTTTATTAATATATTTGAGCATTTAAGCAAACATGCAGTCCGTGACTATTATAATCAAAACTTGGGATCGGGCATATATGAAGTTCATGTGCAGAAACTATAGTGGGGATCTATGTCTAAATGAGGAGATAATTTATCAAGGCTGTCGAAGCATATTGACTCCATGTTAGATACATTGATGTGGTGGAGCTAATGGTGGTCACACACTAGACTAACTGGACCTAAAGGGTAATTGATTTAATAATATTTCGTTTATCTCAAATCAATTCATTTTGACAATCATCTATATGAAATCTTAATCCTAAAGTAGATTCATGACTCTATGTTTGTAGCTTGTATCTTTTGATATGCCAAGGCAGCAATTTTGATTATCAAAGGCTCCATTGTTGATATGTTAGAGGCGCAACCTATATTGGATGAGAGCATAATCCATAGATGCAGTTAATGTTATCCTCCCAAAGGTATTATTCAGGAATTTAGAAAAGAACAAGGCCTTGATCATCTCACTCGTGGAAATTATAGAATACATTACGTTCAATAAACGGCAGTTTCTTACAAACCGTCGTGTTAAGACAGGAAAAACACGGTTGGAGTTCACACAAAACACGAAAACCGTCGTGGTAGTGAACTAAAGATTCCACGACGGTTTTTAAAACTTATTGTGGGCTAAATCATATTAGATTTATTCTTTTTGAATTTTTCTTTCAATTTTTAAAAGTATATTTACCAAAATGCCCTCTAAATTGTATGCATGTGCAACTCTTGTGATGAACTATTTAAGGGCCATTAGTTAGTTTAGCCCCTTTGCACTTAAATCAAAAGTTTAGGTCAAGTTAGATGGAAAAAAAAAAAGTTAAAAATTAAATAGTACATTTTTGAAAAGTTTAGGGACCTTCTATAAACAATTTACCTTAATAATCATAATAACAATAAAGTGAATAAACGTCATATTCTAATTACCAAGGGCCATTTATTTTGCATATTCAGCCAACTCTTTCGATCCAAATCCTTAGAATCTTTTGAATACATATTTGTTTTCTTAAAATTCAAATCAAATGAATTCTTTGAATTTAAGTTTTCAGAGTTCTATCCCCCTTTGAACTCTTTGGACTCAGTTATATTTGCTATAGTAAGAAGTTAAAATTCTTTCTCCTATATTTGAGGAAAAAAATCATAACTTTTTCATTTGTATTTGTATTTGATTGAGACGATTCTTCTTTCATTGTGTTCCTAATAAACAAAAGAACAACGCAAGATCTATGTTGCATATTTTTTAAGATAATGAACATTAAAATTTTGTTAGATTTGTTAATAAATCAAAAACTTTTTCTATATTTCAATTTTATTTCATATTTAGATTAACACTTTAAATGTATATCTAAATGTTAATTCGAATAGCAATTTAAATCACAAATTCAAATTATATAACTCAAATTAAAATAATTTAAATCAACATAATTAAATATATCTGCAAAACGAAAACATATTGTCAGTGCAGAAGAAGTCCATATCACTGCATAGTGACACTAGGTACTTTTTCTTGTATGATATTTGTTAAATTTGTTGAAATTTCAACCTATCTTCAATAGTACAAAACACTCACAAATTTCACGTTTTTTTTGTTTGTTTTGTTTTGTTTTTGAGATTTGGGGATGAAAAAGATAATTTTAAATGGGGCAATGCTTGTCGGTCTGTGTTAGCTTCATCTTTCAATTTTCACGAGTCAGTGGCTATAAATCAACCAACTCTGCAAGCAGTCACACCATCGCAAAACAGAAAACAAAAATTACTTTCCCAAACAAAATTCGAAATCACAATGGCATCCCCATTGGAACTGGAAAAAAGTCCAAAAATCCTTGAGGATGAGTATGGAAAACAAGAAGAAGAAAACTTCTCCTATGCCATGCAGCTTTTACTTTCCTCTGCGCTGCCCATGTCTTTACAATCTGCAATCGAGCTCGGAGTTTTCGACATCATAGCAAAAGCTGGTGAGGGTGCTAAGCTTTCGCCAGAGGAGATCGCGGCGCAGATGACCACCAACAACCCTGAGGCACCCGCTATGCTTGATCGCATCCTCAGGCTGTTGGCAAGCCACTCTGTGCTGAGTTGCTCTGTGATTGGTGATGATAATAATAGTAATTTGCCTAATTTTAAAAGGCTGTACGGTCTTAGTCCTGTGTCTAAGTATTTTGTGACCAATGAAGATGGTGTTTCATTAGTGCCCTTGATGGCGCTGATACAAGACAAGATCTTCTTCGATAGCTGGTGTGTTCTTCAACTCATAGTTTGTTTTCTCTGGCTGACTTGGCAAGTTAATTAGAATTTAAGTTCTAACTTCACAGGATAAAGCTTTAATATTGAAAAGCAAAAGTTTGATACTATAGTTTTTACAATCTACCGTATTTAAATTCTAACTTTACATTTTAATTTTGTTTTCAAACATTATACTATTTGAATTTTGGACTTATATCTTATCATTTGTGCCGTGTAAATATGTAAGATATGTGCTTCTCTTAGGGTTATATAGTTAGCAAATTCTCCGTACTAATAAGTGTTTTAACCGTGAGATCTATAAAAAAAATCCTTTTGATTAGGTTTTAATCAGATCTAAGAATTAAAAAATATAAACGGGTGGTGATTAGTCTAAAAATCTTTTGTAGTTGGAGACTTTTTTTCCGTATGCTAATTAATCTTTGAAAAAAAAAATAAATTGAGAACAAGGATAGTTTACAATATAAGATCTTGATCAAGTTAACTTGGATCATGATTATTAAAGAAGATTTAATTTTTTTGAAGGGCACGTGTCTTCACTTAGTGAAATAAAACTTGGTTTTGAGCTTTTATGGCTTTTACACTTTGTTTGGTCTCCTTTTTTTGGCGACTACTTATAAAGTGTTTGGAAGAGTGGTGGGAACGATTTTTACTGTAGCATGTAAGATCTTTTTACTGTAGCAAATTTTTTATTATTACTGTAGCATGTGAGAATTTTTTACTGTTTATAACTGAGATTGTAGTGGGAACTACAATTACCAAACAGGGCTTAATAGAATCACAAGGTATTACTTTGTACCCTGTTAATCTGATTTAAAGTACTCAAAAATAAATTACAGGTACCAACTAAAAGATGCAGTTCTTGAAGGAGGAAATCCATTTAACAGGGCCCATGGAACACACGCCTTTGAGTATCTAGGCTTGGACCCACGACTTAATCAAGTTTTCAACAAAGCAATGTACAACCAAACTACTATTGCTGTTAAGAACATCCTCAGATTTTACAAAGGTTTTAACCACCTTGAACGACTGGTGGATGTTGGTGGTGGTGTAGGAGTGACCCTTAACTTAATCACTTCTAAGTACCCACATATTAAGGGTATTAACTTTGACTTGCCTCATGTTATACAACATGCCCATTCTTACCCAGGTACGATTTTCAACTTTGTTTTATCTCAATTCTTTGTATTTATACAGATCTGACAGTTCAAAACGGAGCTTTACTGGTAGAGTACGAAGAAATCCCTCTAAAAACTCCTCTATAATACCATTTAATTACGATGTGTCACTCGGCATTTTCTCATAAAAAAAGAGATGTTCATGAATACTGTTTAGGTGTTGAGCACGTAGCCGGAGATATGTTCGAAGAGATTCCGACCGGGGATGCTATTTTTATGAAGGTAGAGAAACGAAATCTTTCACTTAGCAAAGCATTCTCATAGATTTCTTGTTTTTTTTTTTTTTTTTTTTTTTGTGGTAACGCGTCAACTAAAATAGATGTTCTTTTTAGTGGATACTTCATGATTGGAGTGATGAGCGTTGCTTAAAACTATTGAAGAACTGTTACAAAGCTATTCCAGATAATGGAAAAGTTATCGTCGCGGAGGGAATTCTTCCGGTCAAACCAGAGACTAGTTCTGCAGTGAAAAGCATCTCCCAGACGGATGTGATTGTGATGACCCAATACTCCGGAGGGAAGGAACGGAGCCAGCAAGAGTTCCTTGCTTTGGCGACTGGTGCAGGATTTAGTGGCATTAATTTTAAATGTTTTGTCCGTAATTTTTGGATCATGGAGTTCTTTAAGTAGATGGGTTTTGTGATCTTTTTTTTTTGTGATATGATAGTTGTGTACTTTTTTTCTTTTTTTTTTTATTCGGTGGTGGCTGTGTGATTTTTTTTTGGATGATCTGCCTGATGATTTTGTGTAATTTTCTTTTGGATCTTTTTCTTTTTTTTATTTGTGTTTTTGTGTAATAAATTATATAATCTGGTTATTCTGGTGTAATATTTTTTTTAATCAGCTAATATTGGTTGAAAAAGGGAAAATAATAGGGTATTTGGCAAAGTGGTTCCCACCACAATCTCAGTTATGAACAGTAAAAAGTTCCCACATGCTACAGTAACAAAAAACAAATTTGCTACAGTAAAAAGTTCTCACATGCTACAGTAAAAGTGATTCTCACCATTGGTTCCCACCACTATCCCAAACACCCTAATACAAAATAAACCGACGGTTGCTTCCCTAGGCATCAGCTAGATCATCATCGATATTCTACCGACTTTTTTTTTAATGAATTGTTGACTTTTAAATGGTTTATTTTTTTGTCATAAATATGCATAACAAAAATTTTGAGGCATAAATCTGAAGGCAAGGCATTTTTTGGCATTCCTTAAAATTAATCTAAAATAGGTTAATAACATTTTTTTAGCGCAATTAAAATAAACAGAAAAGACATTTGAAAGAGTTACTAAATAATATAAAGTCTGACTTTACCCTTTATTAAATTTGACAAATCTAGTAAATCCGTAAGACTCCAAAGTTATATTTTTCTATTTATATAGTCTTTATTAACTTTTTCGTTCATAAACTCATTTTTTACCATTACAAATCTTCTTTTCAAATTAAAAATACTACTTATTAAAAATTTTTGTAAATGAGATAAAGATTTAAAACTAGAATATTAGCTACAATTTATCTACAAAATAAATAAAACCTAGAAGACTGGTAAACAATAGGCTATTCAATAACCAAAGTATGACTTACGAATGTACCAAAGCGTAACTAAATGTTGCAAAACGACAAGCATTGTTAAATTAAAAGATTATTTACAAAAATTTCCTCTAACTATATAATATTTATATTACTATGACTCTCAAATTTTAAAACGTGAGGTGCATTTGACTTGAACTAGAAATATTAACCAAAAAAAATACTTTGTTAGAACTTTTAATGAAAGTTGGTACATATATATTAAAATTTGGTACATAATAATCTTCCATGTTTAAAATTGATTCAAATTTCAAAAGTTGATATAATTTAAAAATTTTAATCGTTAAATATAATTTGAAAAACCTTAAAAATTTTGTAAAACAAATAATTTCTTTTTTTTTATTTTCTTGTAACTGTACTAGAGTAAGCAAACTATCTAATGGTTCACTAAATTGTTAAACAATCTTATTATTTGTGTAATTTTATATCAATTATGCTCAAAACCATAATTTAAAGAGGTTTTTTGTTAATATTTCATACATTAAAAAGAATAAATGTTACATTTTAAAATTCACGTCTTATAGTATAGTTGAAGGGAAATTTTTATAATTAACCTTAAATTAAATCATCGCAGGCTGCCAACGTGAATTACACATGCCACGTGCACGAGTCACGAAGAACATCTCATGTTTATTTTATCAAGCAACTTAAATTTAAGGAGAATAAGGGAAATATCGATTTATTAAAATAATTGATAACAAATATCATATTTAAAAATAATTAACATAAATATCAATTATTTAAATATCAATGGTTAAAAAAATTTCAAACTTTTCAATTTTATCCCTTTTTTCTCTCCTCTGTATTTCTCTCTTGCCTTTCTCCCCTCATTTTTCTGGTTGCACCTCCATTATCTTCTCTAGTGTCACAGCTCCATCGACGGTGACCTCACGACAGAGCAACTTAGACCTTCAGGAGTTCGCGACTTTGACGAATCGGACCTTCGCTATGGGATGCGACTGTGACAGGCGAACTCCACGACGATGATGACAGGTGAGCAAAGCACAACGACGACGTATTTGGCTCCTTGTCTCTCTCTCCGATCCTATCTCGTCCTTGGCGATGAATAAAGGTGACGATGACGACAAAAAGCCACAAGCAAAGGATGACGATGACGAACAACAACCGTCGGTTGGGCGTTCTTGTGGCGGCACTGATGAAGAGAGAGAGAGAGAGAGAGACAAAACGGAGAAAAATGAGTGGGAGAAAGGGTGAAATTAAAGATATGAGTAGAGAGAAGAGCGGAAAAAAGTCACAATTGAAATTGAAGCTATTTTAATCTGCTTAGTTATTTATAGGGTGTTTGGAAGGTGGTGGGAACCAGTGGTGAGAACCACTTTTACTGTAGCATATGAGAACTTTATACTGTAGCAATTTTTTTATTATTACTGTAGCATGTGAGAGCTTTTTACTGTTCATAACTGATTTTGTGATGAGAACTACAGTTCCCACCACTTTACCAAACACCCCCTTAATTTGTATAGGCCTTAATTGATATCGACTAACATTTAAAATTATTTATGCCATTTACTGACAAAAATTTTAAAAATATGACATTTCTTACTATTTTTCCTTAAATTGATGGCAAATTATTAAGGTCAAACGTGAGACTTCTTTTATATGGGCCATCATTAAGGTTTATATATTATTTATAGATTTTTTTGACTTTTCCTTCAGGATCACTCCAACAGGTGGTTTGAGCAATTAGCCATGCGAAGTCCAAATTTGTATTTTATTATTATTATTATTATTATTATTATTATTATTTATCTCTTCACCCTTTAAAACAGGATACAATTGCCACCTCCAAATCACAGTTCAAATCAGGTTTTTAAAAAAAAAAAAAAAAAAACCAGTTTTCCTCGCAAATTTCAAGCAATGGCGCCCTCATTGGAACTGGGAAACGCCCGAAAATTCCCTGACGATCAAAGAGAAGCAGGAGACCAACACTTCTCCTACGTCATTCAGGTAGCGACGTCCTCCGAGTTATCTATGTCTTTACAATTCGCAATTGAGCTCGGAGTTTTTGACATCATAGCAAAAGCCGGTGAAGTAGCTAAGCTCTCGTCAGCAGAGAATGCGGCTCAGTTGCCCACCACAGCCCTGAGGCCCCATTATGCTTGATCGCATCCTCAGGCTGTTGGCGAGCCACTCTGGGTTGGTGTGAGTAATATTGGGTCTAACTTCCATTGGCTCTACAGGCAGTGTTTTGTGACTAATGAAGATGGTGTTTCATTTTCATGGCATTAGTACAAGACAAGGTCTTCTTGAAAAGTTGGTACGTTTTTGCTTGCTTAATTTCTTTCTCAAACTTCGATTTTATCCCCCTCAATTTTAGTGACCATTATGAATATATACATGTTCCACCAAGACCTAGTCATTTGCCTCAGATTTTATGTAAGAATCGCATTGAATATTATTGTCTTAGTTTTTTGGTCGGGAAATTTTGTTTCTTAAAGATTTTTAGAGAAATGGACACGATTCATATTCAAGACCAAGATTAGTGATCAATTTATTACTTGACCAAGATGCAAGTCTTGTGGAGTTATAGATTGCTTACAAAAGTAAGAGACTTCACGAGATCGATAAGTATATATTAAACCAATTTTTATTATTGTGTTTTCTCTCATAAGCATATATTGAATCAATTTTAGTTCAAATTTTTGATATGAGCTATGTTTTCAATTGGCTTCTTAGATTCAAACCCCTCACTTTGCTGCTATTACACGCTCAAATCAAACATTGGATTTTAATTGAGCACCTCGCTTTGTTTCTTGCTGTCATTAGATTCAAATAGAGTATCTAATTCAAATTCACTATTATTGTCTCTCATGTCACTTATGTTAGAACACAATTTTATGATGAAAACCATCATTAATCAGGATCGTTTATATCAAATCAGTAAGATAATTAATAACATGTGGAAGCTTACCTGAATCCATAAATGTGATGTGATTGTTTATAGGTTGAGGATCTTCTAAGTCTAGTACGTAAGTCCTCCTTCAAAGTTTGGCTTTGAAATTTCTTTGTAGAAGAGTGATAGAAAAATAACGTATGTACTGATTTGAGTACCACAACCCCTTTCTATAACTGTTAACCCTAACAGTTATACTTGATTACTAATTTAGCCTATCATAAAATCAGTAATTATATTTTGATCTCTACACATAGGAGGCATACACTTAATAATGTATTAAAAGCTCAAAACTTAAACTGATCACTTTAATTGGACAACCTTATTTGATAGTCTTTAATACACATTTATTAAATATATTAGCTCTTGTATTGGATTTATTTTAACAAATTAAACTAAAAAGGAGCTTTTTCTATATTATTGCTTATGTCAAAGTGTGGTTCCAGATTCTTCTTCTCCATCACTCTCAATCGATATATATATTAAATTAAAAATCAATATTTTATTTCTCTAGATCGCAGATAAGAAATCTAGTCCAAGTCAAACTCCTAATTACAAAACGTCGACATTGAGCCCAGATCGATGTCATCTTTTAATATGACTAGCCACGAGGCAGGAACAGGTGGAAGAAGGGCAGATGGATGTAATTAACGAGATCATCATCATCAACATCCAGATGCGGGCAAATAACAAGGTTAATGATTTACTGCATTAGTGCGTCGACTTGGTATCATAACAAATCAAACTACAATGCCTTGACTTGTTGTAGGAAGGGGGAATGAAGAGGCGTTAATGGCGGCTATTGCAACAACGTGAGCATTGGGATGATGACTGGGCAGCATAGTTCCAAAATACGGGATCCATGTAGGTCTCTGATACCAATTGAAACAGTAAAAGCATAACCAAGAGAAGACAATACCATAGATCTTATTTAAAACACCGAATAGTAAGGCCCCTATTGGCCTCTTGATCCACTTGTGAATGCAAGAAAAATAGAGAAGGCACAAGTTTGTTGATTACAATGAGTATCAAAAATTAATGAAGGGGTATCGACAAAATTATTTGAAGAGTGCATTATTAATCATTAAAAGTTGAGTGTCCAAACGACAATAAAATCCTTTAATAGTAAACCCTAATTTTGTAGTCTTGTTGAAATAATTAAAAGATAATTAAATAGCAACAATTACGAATCTTGTTTCTACGCTATTATAGTCGTGCACCTACCACTGCCACTATTAGAAAATTGCCCATTTTCAGTGTTGAAGTTAATTAAGGATGTGCATTTACCTCTTTAGCCTTTACATTCATTTTTAGAGGTTTAACTACCTTAACATTTCCCAATAAAATGATGTGACCCATCCAGTAATTAACTGTCCATTTTTAGACTAATATTATCACTCTAACGCCAAGTGAGGATTTTAACAACGATAAAATGGTAAAAAAAAGTCTAAAAAATAGATCTGAAATATAATTAAAAAATTGTGCCACTCAGCCTTTTTTTTTAATTTTAGAATAATTTTTTTTTAGATTTAATACTCTTTTAAACCTACTTTATCCTTCTTAAAACCGTTGCATGCCATTTTTGTGCTATATTTTGTTTGAAAATAAATATTGTATCGCTTAAAATGTCATCTATAAATTCCAAGGAATACCAAAAAAAACCCCACATCTAGATTTATGTAATGAATATTGGAGTTTTGAATTTGTGCCAGACAAATAAAATAGTAAAAAAAAAAGTGACACAATTCCAAACCATAAAAAAATTGTTCTATAAATCTGAACCATAAAAAATTTGTTTCATAAATCTGAGAACATATAAAAATTGTGACAAATCCAGATAATTTGTCAGTGGCACACTATGAAAAGAAAGACGAGAGATGTTTTTTTTAGGGTTAAAAGTTAATGCTTCAATTTTTAAATCGGGGCACTTGCGCACTCATTTGGATGGTGCTCCCTCATAGGTGGCACGCAACCTAATTTTGTCTGTTGCAACGTCATCTAAATGACTAAATGCTACAAAACGACAAGCTTTATGAAACCATCAAACGTAAGTCAAAACGGCCAATACTTCAAAACAATTCTAGTCAACCACAACCACGAGCCGCATTCATCGTGCATATGTATAGGTGATACAAATACACGCACCGATTAGGTGCTTACACTGTACACAGACGGTCAAGCTGCCAAATTATCATGTGTTGCAGCCAGTTGCAAAAGAATACATTATTAATGGCTGCTTTTGAAAACTTTTTATCTTTTTTTCCTCAAAATGATAATTGTTCTTGATTTTAATAACTCAAACAACCTTATTTAACAAAGACATGGTCAACTTAAGGCGGACAAGTTGTTAAAAGTTCATATTCTAATTAGACGTGGTATTGGTGAGCGTTATCGTGAATGCACGTATATAAGTCTATTAAAATTCTTCATAGCATCACCATCCTCAAACAACATAGTTTCCCTTGCGAATTTCAAGCAATGGCTTCTTCATTAGAACTGGGAAACGCTCAAACAGTCCTTGAGGATCAAAGAAGAGAAGAAGGAGAGCAAGAAGAACACTTCTCGTACGCCATTCAGCTAGCGACGTCGTCCGTGCTGTCTATGTCTTTGCAATCCGCAATTGAGCTCGGAGTTTTCGACATCATAGGTAGAGCTGGTGAAGGAGCTAAGCTCTCATCAGCAGAGATTGCGGCCCATCTGCCCACCACCAACCCTGAGGTACCCATTATGCTTGACCGCATCCTCAGGCTGTTGGCGAGCCACTCTGTGCTCAGATGCTCTTTGGTTGGTGGTGGTGATACAGGGTCTAATCTTCATAGGCTCTACAGCCTTGCTCCTGTGTCCAAGTATTTTGTGACTAATGAAGATGGTGTTTCATTAGGCCCCTTCATGGCATTGGTACAAGACAAGGTCTTCTTGGAAAGTTGGTATGTCTTGTTTGTTTTCTTTCTCCAATGTGTGGTCGAAAACATAGTCTAGCAGCAATTACACACCTAACTGCACTATAACATGTAAAGTTCAAATCCTACCGTCCAAGTCCAAGACATGTTTACGTAAAAAAGCCAAATTTTGTTTCTTAAAAATTTGAGAGAAATGGAAAGAATTCCCCATATCCAAAACCAAGATAATGTTTTTACTAGTGATCTGTTACTTGGAGCATGATACAAGTCTCTCGGAGTGGTAGATTAATATAAGCTTTAGTCACTTGCCCGCTTTCCTTTTTATTTCCATGTTGGGCAACCAATTCACATGCTACTTCAACTTTCACTGATAAATTTTACTTGTGTAATCTAATTCAAAAGCACTACAATGAATTATAGGCCCCAGCTAAAAAATGCAGTTCTGGACGGAGGAATTCCTTTCAATAAGGCCCATGGAATGCACGCCTTTGAGTATCCTGGCTTGGACCCCAGATTTAATCATGTTTTCAACACGGCAATGTACAACCACACCACTATTGTCGTTAAGAACATCCTCAAGTTTTACAAAGGTTTTGCACCTTAAGCAACTAGTAGATGTTGGTGGTGGTCTAGGGGTGACCCTCAACCTAATCACCTCCAAATACCCACATATTAAGGGTATTAACTTTGACTTGCCTCATGTTATACAACAAGCCCCTTCTTATCCAGGTATGATTTTAATTTAATTAATTATCTCATATTCTTCTAAACTGCAACACCCACAAAAAGGCCATTGTCTAATTATTCCAGTGTTCTGGATATTAATTGTGGTAGATTACTTTTGGCAAGCTTTGCAGGCTAAAATTTACAGGAGTTTCTTGATGTTGTAGGTGTTGAACATGTAGGTGGGGATATGTTTGAAAGTGTTCCAAATGGGGATGACATTTTCATGAAGGTGAGCTCTAAAATTGTTGTGCATTGGCTAATGTATATCAATGAACACACACTAATTGACATCAATGTTTTTCGCTTCTAGTGGATACTTCATGATTGGACTGATGAGCACTGCTTAAAGTTATTAAAGAATTGTTACAAAGCCATTCCAGACAATGGAAAGGTTATTGTTGTGGAGCCAATTCTTCCGGACATGTCAGAGACTAGTTCTGCCGCGAAGAGCACCTTCCAATTTGATGTGGGCATGATGACTCAAAACCCAGGAGGGCAGGAGAGGAGCCAAAGGGAATTTCTAGCTTTGGCAATTGGTGCAGGGTTTAGTGGAATCAGATTTGAATGCTTTGTCTCTAACTTTTGTGTAATGGAGTTCTTCAAGTAGACTAGTTTTTACCCATCACTAAAATGTGCCCATTGTACATCCATGACTTCAAATGAGCTTATTCTAGTCATGAACAAACCCAATAAACTCAGAGTGAAACAAAGTTGCATTTTAATCCGCATATTATATATTAAATTTACTTAATGACCCTTTTTTCCTTCCAAGTAAATGACAAAAGTTATTATTCCAATTACATGGAGCTTAAAAAGGAAATAAAGGGATAAATAGTTACAAGTATCTCGCAAGAGAAAAGTAGATTACATGGACTTACTCTGGTCAGAAGCTGATAAGAACAAAACAAAGGATATGGTCACTTATTTTTATGCACAATGCTCTGAGACATTAATTTGCTTCAAAAACCGGAAATTTTCAACAACTCATCTCAGCAGCATTTTCTGTTGAAGGTTCCTCTCTAGCTGCTCCCAGTAATTTCCTCGTACGTGTCTTTTACTTTCTGTATGAAGGCTTCCCTGATTTTTCATTCACAAATGTGTAAAGCAAATTGTGTTACTAGGATTTTTAATTTTTTTTTTTTTATTTTTTCTTTTTGCAAGATGAAAAGACAAGATCAACTCTTACCTATCTGGCTTGAAAACCAAGTTCTTGTATGCAAACCACTGCATAATGGACAAGAAAGATGGGATCAAGAGAACAATGAGTAAAAGGACATTGATTTTGTATCCGAAATGCTTATGCTATATATATATATATATATTACTTACCCCAGAGTATCCAATGCCTACAATCTCAAGAACGCCAGGAATCAAAGGAAGCCTATCAATTGCCTGTTAAAACAAATGATGTTCGTGTGTCAGAAACCTTTCACTAGTCACATTCAAAACCTCAATATGTGGCCATTAACAAATATATATATATATATATATATATAGGTGTATATAATTGGGCGTAAAATAATTACCGAGATAAGGCCAGTGGAGCCCCAAAGTGCAACAACACCAGCTACGGCAAGTGAACTGACTGCATACTTGTCTTCAACTTTGTCCCACTGTCCAGCCAAGCCAAGTCATATGGTTGTTAAAACTACTTCATAAACTTCTTATTAACACCAAACGAAAAGAAGAAGAAGAAGAAGAAGAAGAAGACATACAGCTTCTTGAACAGCCTTGACAATCTCTGGAGTCTCAACAGTTGCAACTTCTGCGGGCGCTTCTCCGGTGGCCATGGCGATGACATTGCGAGCAATCTTACGGCCTAAAACCATAAACATTGTCAACAAACAAAATCAGCATTGTCATATGTATCTTGCTTTGACACAAGGGTGTTGATGCAACAACATCATATGGCTCTCACGGTAAGCAGTGCCCTTCCATGGGCGCTTTTGGGACTGCTGCACCGGCGGCAGAGGAAGCGTCGGGAGCGTCACGCATTGCAAAGAGGCTCCGGCCGACTGGCGAGGAGCCTTGGTGTCAACAAGGCTGGATGAGGAAGAGATGGTCAGAGCAGAGGAGGCTGTGGAAGCCATGTCACTCAGCTGAATCTCTACCAGACTCTTCCTGTGAGAGATTCTAAGGCCACCAGAATGGGAATTGAATTATGATATGAAAAAGTCTTTTTTTTCTTAATTTATTTCTGTGGATTTCCTTGTTTTACTTTCTGGGGTTTTATTATTATTTTTTTTAAGTTTTGGAGGATCTGATAATCTTGCAATGGTAATGTTTGTTCTTCCGAGTATGGAGCTGCACAACCACTCATTCCTCTTTCATCTGGATAGTGTGATGACATGGACGTTGGATAGGAATTTTATGGTTTTTGATTGGTTGGAAGGCTCTTGGTTGGACCCTTTTTGTGCTAAAAACAACTCGGTTATGTTATCTTCCTCAAAATGTCCAAATATCTTCTCTAACTCTCGTTGCCTGAATGACAGTGGGGACAGATCATAAAATGGCACATTTTACCAATCAAATATCATTATGTCATCAGATTGCGAAAAAACAAGAATAATAATAATAATAATATATTGAAGAGGAAAAAACCTGAGATTCCCAATTTTGTAAATATCGAAAGTTTAAGGATAAACTTTATCAACCATACATGTGCTGGCAACGATTCAAGACATGAAAATGAAAGGAGAATGAAATACTCTGTACCTTATTTAACCCCAGCCTTGGTTTTTTCCTTTGGGAGATGAGATGGGCCGTCATCGAAAATACTTTAAGCCCAAAAACCAATTTGTTAGGCTTTCTTCTGGCTAGGACGGCAAAGAGCCCTACCAACTGTCTCACTAGAAAACGGGCCCTTGTAGGTCAATCAGTTCAGGCCCACTGCCTCCCACCCACTTACATTTCCTTGCCCGGGCCTCGCCCGTGCTCCAAATGTATTTGTACTTGAGTCTTGACTGCAGTCTCGCCCCCTTATCCGCAGGAACAAGAAGCAGGCAATGGCAGATTTTTCATTTATGGAGTCAAAATCTCATTAGCACTAGACTCTTCCTGTAAGAACATTATACTGTTTGTCATCTCAGAGTTCAGCATGGTTATACTGGTAGAACCACAAAAAATACATTCCTTTTTTTTCAAGAAGAAAAATTATATGTTGATTATATGTTGCTTCAACTGCTAAGGTTGTTTTCTTTTTCTTTTATGCATGAAATTTAAGCTGTATAATACATATAATTTTTGACTGAAAACATACTGCTAAGATTGTTTTTTTAATGAATGCAATTTAAGCTGTATAATTCATTTAATTTAAAATGAAAATGTAGTGCAACCATACTCATTACTATAATATCACTTGAATAGTAGTGGCGTGTGAGGCATCCCTTCTACATATGAGATATTGTTGTTCATAGCTACATCTCGTATGTTTAGCATAAGGAAATTAGATGTTCCATAATCTAGCTATTTGTGTTGATTAGTCCATCTTCGGATCATCTTGGTCATTTGTACCGAGAAGAAAGAGCCACTATCGCCATCGCCAGCTCATGACTATCTATGCTACTAGAGGATTATATGTGTTTTACTCGCTAGTAGCTATATTTGTTTGAGTATTCTTAGAAAATTACTATGGATATTCTTATTTGTATTAAGATATTTAGAGCTATCAATACATGAGACATTTTATTTAATAAATTTGTCATTTTTATGCTAATGTATGTTTTTGTGAAAATATAAGATTTTGCTACCCAAAATTGCATTTTTCAGCTACCAAAAATAGTATTCGTTATGAAAAAATCAGTATATAAAACATTTTTGCTATCAAATTTTTGGTAGCAGATTCACATTGGGAGATCAGAGTATCCATTACCAAATAAACACTTACCTAGCAAAAATGTTCTGCTACAAAGTTTTGGCAGTGGATTTTTAAAGTTTTAGCTACCAAAGGTATTCGAGACCAAATATTTTGACAATGAAAACATTATGCTACCAAAGTTTGTGATAGCAAAATATTTTGCAACCAAAATAGCATGCCAAGTCCCCTTTCAAAAACCAAATTCTTGACTTTTGGCTACTACTATTTGGTAGCACTACTAGAGACTGATCATTAGACGACGGTTATAAACCTAATCCAAAGTCGTAAGATGTGGTCCTAAGACGACGGTTAAAAACCTAATCCAAAGTCGTAAGATGTGGTCTATTTTTCACGATGATTTTCAACCGTCGCCTAAAGTCTCTCTAGACGCTATTTAAAACATTAGACAACGGTTTTTAAAGAAAACCGTCGTCTTATACACACATCAGATGATAGTTTTCACAAGAAATAGTCGTCTATTGTGCCTTTAAATAAAAAAAAAATCACAAAAACTATTTCTTCTCAAAGAACAATTTTTTTCAAATATTACTTACAAATTCATATCCTCTTTTTTAATAAACTTAATTCATATTTCATCAATTTAAATAAAACAACTTTCAAAAACATATCTTACAGATTCTCCTTGTCATATATAATCAATATGAATATAACATATTTATTTTTAAAATCATAAACAAAGTTTCTCTACAAAATCTATGAACAAAAAATACTTAATCAAATACAAGGAAAAGCTATAAATTCGAACAGAAAAAAGTAAAATTCAAAGAATGCAAAGTACTCAAATTTTGGTGCTTAACGAGGTCGCGATGACGACGACGACGGCAGCAGCGACAACAATAGTGACAGCGACAGGCGTAAGGATCTTGGCGGTGGTGGTTGAAGAAGTGAGGAGTTTAGAAGAGATAAGGGAGTGAATTTAGAGAAAATTGTTAAGTATTAAGAGGATAGAATCAAAAAGAGAGTTATGACGTAAGAAAGAGAAAAATAGAGAAAACTTAGAGTGAGAAGATGGGATTTAGGAGAAAAATTTAGAGTTTATAAACTAAACAGAGAGTATTCATATAGAAAAATTCAAATTTTTTTGAAAAAACAATGAGCGGGAAAAATCTCACCTATTATTCGAAAACATTAGACAGCAGTTTTCTTGCAACCGTAGTCTTAAGCAACGACATTTAATGAATTAAAATGCCATGTGATTTATGACGATGGCTTCCTAGGAAGCCGTCATCTAATGAGCGTCGCATAAGCGACAATTTCAAGTAGTGTAGCGGAATGTTTTCTACCAAAGGAGTTGTTGTAGAAAATCTCTCAGCTACCATAATTTGTTCGTAGCGAAAACTATTGCTTATAAAAAAAACAAGGATTTGCTATCAAATTTTAGTAGTTAATTATGTTTTTTTAGTTACCAAAAGGATTTAACTACCAAACTTTAATAACAAAATAGCACGCCAAATTCACTTCTAAAAACTAAAATTTTGAGTTTTAACTACCAATTTTTAGCAGCAAAATATTTTCCTATCAAAAAGATTTTGATAGCAAAAACTTTCAACAACTACAATTTTTTTATAGAAAAACTTTTGGCTACTTAAAACAGGAGTTTCTGTTATTAAATTTATGGTAACTAAAGGTTTGTTTTCTTGCCTGATAACAGTGAAAAAGTTAAAAATCCAAGAGAGATTGCAATAGGATTATTTTTTTTCTGATGGGAAAAATAATAATTGAAGCCTGAAGGAGACCCTTTTCGAGATGAGCATAATAATGATAGAAAAATAAATAAAAAATAAAAAAAAATAGAAAGGGGACAACCATGGTGAAAGAAACGTTTAATTGGATCAAAACCCAAAAACAAAAACAGTGTAGCCCCCCACAGTCCCAGACGTACGATAGGGAAAGGCTGCATGTCCCCACACTACAGGTGAATTTGTCTTGTTACCCAACTTCACCCAAATTGACGTTCTTCTTCTTTCATTGTTCACTAGCATATTCCATATTCTCCTTTTGATTTTTAACGATCCCAAGATTTGCCTTTAATCTTTTTACAGGGTACTTTTCTAGCACCAAGTAAGTAAATAAATAAATAAATAAATAAAACAAACTTCTTTTACAGGGACCTCAGTCCCATAACACACCAAAATCCAGTCCCGCGCTCTAGTCCACAACTTTTCACTTCCCTCAAAGGTCAAACCCGGATGAGCATTGATTAAAAAAAACCTCCATAATTTCCTCTAAGAATTTATTAGGCAAGAATTGTCTTTTTTTCATTATCAATGTCTCCATGGTGACAATTTGTAATATGCCACACACATAAAGTTGCTCTCATTTTTAAATCAAACTGATTGAAAATTAATTAACAGTAATACTTGTAGCAGCAGCAGCAATAATAATAATAATAATAATAATAGTGAGCATGCCCTCTAACTCCTCGATAAGGTACACTGCAGAGCTTTATTCATAGCTGACTGGCTTATAATAGACTAATTACAGGTACTTTCTTTTTTTTTTTTAGGTAATTACATTACTTTCCCAATGAGGGAGATTCCCATTTGCTTTATATTGAAGTTTTATTACGGAAAAGCCTTGGTTTCACTTTCATGTGGTGACCATACCGTCGGAGGGTATAGGGACAAGTGCAACGCTGAGAGCTAACAGCTATAACTCTTCTACTTTTCTCTATTCTCTCAAGTGTTTTTTAATTTTTTCCTTTTTTTAATAAATAATTTTTGAGTTAAATTCATCAAAGGTATTTAAACTTTCTTCTCTTTTTAAAATTAGTTTCTATAATCAAAAGTGTTTTAAGTTAACTCTTAAACTTTTTTTTTTTCTCAAATTTAATGCTTTGGTTACACTCCATTAAATTTTAAATGGAAATGGAAAAAGTTAACATATAGATAAAAAAGATGAGTAAATACCCTTTGCCACCACTTCTTACACAAAGAGACATTCAAAGTCAATTTCACTTCAAAAAAATACATACATCTAAATTCTTCGATATTGAACAAAATTAAGTTAACTTTTCTATAATCAAGTTTTCCGTCAAAACAAAAAGACTAAAAAATTATCCATAATTAGTTTTTTTTCGTCAAAAACTAAAAGCGTAAGAATTTATTCAAGATAACATTTATTAAAAAAAAACACACACAAAACTGCATTTAATAAAAAAGTAGATAATTTCTTCCTTGTAGGCAGCTTCTTCCTAGTGGCAGATAGGGAAAAAAAAGTTTATAGTCCAAGTTTTAAGTTGTGGATTCTATATTAAAAATACACTCTTAATTTAAATTCATATGCAAAAAAAAAAAAAGATATAGCAACTTTGATTTACTTTTCATAGAGAAAGAATTATTACCCACTTGCTTAGGTTTATCTGCAACCAAGAAACTTTTTAATTTTTTATTTTTTTGCTCAAAAGTAATCAAGAAACTCTAAAAGCTAATTCAAATAGAGGAAAAAAATCCCAAAGCTTAAACAAAGCACAAATTTTAAAAAATAATAAAATAAAATTACCTACTTGCTTCAAATCCGAATAAGTCAGGACTTTCTTCTTCATGTTCATCATATTCATTTTTTTCTTTGCTTGCAAGGGATGCTCTAGTCTCTAGGGTTCAAAGGCATAAGGTTTAAGCTGACGTCTCGAGTTGACAAAAAAAACCAACATTTTGATTCTTTTAGAGAAAATAATAAAATGTCATCTTTTAAGGTGATATTATAATATTATCTAACTTTTTCCATATAAAATTTAACAAAATATAACGAAAAATTAAATTTGAGACAAGAACTAAGCTCAAAGGATAAGTTAAATAATTTTAAATACATGAACTAATTTATAAAAAAAAAAAAAAGAAAAAGTTTAAGATCGTTTGATAAATTTAACTTATAATTTTTCTCCTCGACAAGTATTGAAAAAAGCTTTTTAGCAACATAATTAGTTTACTGCCAAACACCCTAGCAAGAACTTGATCCACACTCTCAAACATTAATTAACGGTTCATTAGGAACACATTTGTTGACATAATTAGCATCTCCAGCAACAGAACTCGAGGAATACATTAACGAGTTGTGTGCGTGTCACTGTACAACAAATAGCACACCCGCAGAGACTGTCAAAGCGTGATTGACTGGACAAATTCCCCTCGAAGAAAAAAAAAAAAGGGGGGGCGGGAACTCTGACCTTTTGATCACTGGGGAAGTAATAGTAATAATAATATTTACTTTTTATGGGAAAAAAAATTTATCTATTAATAGGGGTTATTTTAACCTCTTAAATTTTTATTTATAGGATGTTTTGGAGAGTATTTTTAATTTTTAATTTATGTTTAAAAATTTTAGTATGTAAAAATTTTAAACTATAGCTTTTATTATAGCATATAAAAATTTTATACTGTTTGCAGTTCAAACCAATCTAAACATTCTACTAATTAATTATATATTTGGTAAAATACATTAAACTTACGATTAAATTATCTACGTTACAAAGATTTGACATGTTTTAGTATAAAGCAAAAGCCTTACACGATATATATGGTGTTTGGAAGAATCTAACAGTTTAAACTGTAAATAGTGTAAAAAAAACTCTCGTATAATATTAATAAAAAATAAGTGTAAAACTCTCACATGCTATAATTTTCAAATAATATTTGAAATTATTTTTTGAGTTTAAATTTATTTGCGAAACACCTCTTTAAATTAATTTTGAATGTGTAATATTTCATTGCGATTTTTATTTAATTAAACTTACATTCAGAAAATATCAGTAGACAGCTCTAGGCGCAAAATAAAAAATTTGTCACAACAAGACAGAGAAAAATGGAAGATCAAATGCGAGAGTGTAACCGTACGGAGGCAGGGGCCGGTGGTGGTGTCTGAGTGCAACGAGTCAAGGACGTTGAATTTGTAAATGGCAAAAGTGGGGTTTCCCTGGTTTTAGGGATTGGGATTTTTAGTGGAGTCTCTGATCAGATTGATAATGTACGGTGTGATTTGGGAGGGACTTATTAGTTAGGAGAAAGGAAAGGGTCCTCTGATGCCCGAGTGTCTTTTTGGACCCACTGAAAATGAGGCCTTCTTTCCACACACCGTCTTTTCTTTTTCTGTGTCTGTGCCACCAAGGAGATCTCTGACTTTTTATTTGTTTTTTTATTTTTTGAATTTTTTTTTTT
>CAMOHE010025265.1:0-13944 GCA_946598075.1 Artocarpus hirsutus | reverse complement strand
ATCCGAATTGTTGTTGAGCCCCCCAACACAAAACCATACAATCCCGAACACAAATATCAACTCTTATAAGCTCCAAATGATCCTTAATTGTTGCGTCAACTTGAACTTTAACCACTCCTCTTCTAGGTACCCACGCTGCCAATGGCCGGTTTCAATGGAACCAGACGTTTCGGGCTATCAACCATAGAGCACAGCTAATAATCTTCTAGCAACCAACCAACCAGTTCCAAAGTTCCACCAATGCTTTCGATCTGCCACCCGTGTACCAACTCTTCCATACTCAACCGCCCATGGATACTGCCAAAAAATATGGTTAAAATCTTCCGCCTCTTCTGTGCAAAGCTTAATACCACGATGAGCCAATTGACAAGGCGTTGGAAGAGCATCATTACACGCTCGCTATGCATGAATCTTGATTTTGTTAGGAATACGAGCATTCCACAGCCAAGCACACCATTTCGCGTCACCTCTCAAACTTGAAGAACCAGCAAATATCATTTGATTCATCTCTATAGGGTACATCAACTTCACAGAATGTTCTTTTTTTCTCAAAATGCCACACTACACGAATACACCATTCTCTCCACCGATGAGAATACTAGCAATAAGATCATAATCAACAGCCCAAAAGAACTCTTAGATCCTCCCAAAATTCCAGCCCCAAGTGTCTAAAAGGTCATGCAGGCATTGTTGGAAAATGGTAATTGGGTGAATAAGAAATTGATGCTCATTAGTGGAGATTAATGGAGGTCATAAACCTCATATTGTAACACCCAAATGCATGGTTAATAGGAGATTATGAGCTTCATAATCATGAAAAATGGAAGGTTACAACCGATGGTTTAATGGGAGATTATGAGCACCATTATTATAGAAAATGGAGGGTTGCAACCAATGTCATTATGCACATAAATCCTGGATTGTAACGTCTATTCTCTTGAGCCTATATAGAGAACTCTCCTCCACATGTTTGAAAAAATATATAGTTACATTGAATTTGCACTCACCAAGTCATAGAGTTTTTCTTTGTTTTTCAAGTTTTACCTAGTTTTGTTGTAGTCGTTTTTGGTGATAGAAGAAAATATTGTTTCAAGTTCGCCGAAAACGATATCCGATAGTGCTTAAAATTTCATTGTTAGTCGTTGTATCCTGGGAGACAGACGTCCGTCGAATCCTTGTGCACAACCAGAGGGAAAGAATCTGTTTAAAGGAAAGCATGACCTACACGTGCCTCGACCATTTTTGTCTAATTTTCAAATTGCGTTGCTTCCATTGAAGGTTTTGTTGTATCTATTTTTCTTTAATTTCAATTACCAATTTTTACTATTGTTACATGTTTGTCTTATTCATATTATATGATATATTTTTAACAGGCATTGTTTGGTTTGAATCCCAACAGCCTCGACCACCATAGATCTTTGAACCTAAATGTTTCTTCCATCTCCCACCTGCCAACGGACTCTAAGCTTCAGGGTCTCTCGCCCCCACAAGTTACTTCGCCAAATGTAGGAAGGATTGTATCCTAGATCTGCATCCATAAAATCTTTAAGTGGGAAGTATTTGGCCATAAGAACTCGAACCATAAGAGATTAGGATTCATCAAAATCACCATCCTTGCCTAGCTAAAAATGCTCTATTGAGAGCTTCCATATCCCTAGATCCCACACCTCCTTGAGCTTTTACCGCACATAACCTCTCCCACTTCATCCGATAAATTTTCCGATCCTGGCCACCTCCACCCCACCAAAACCGGGCAATCATCACATGAAGTTCATCGCACATAGTGGAAAGAAATTTAAAAATGCTCATCACATATATGGAGGAAGCTTAGGTACGACCTTGATAAGAATCTCCTTCCTACCAATAGGAAAATAATTTACTTCGACATTTGCAGTTTCTTCCACACTCTATCCTTTTGCTTATTGAACATCCTTCTCTTATCACTCCCCACAAAGCTTGGAAGCCCCAAATAAACATCATGGGATTCATTACTAGGAAGTCTAAGTAAAGACAGGAGAATACCTTGACGAGCCACATCTAGATTAGGAGTAAAGGTGGCTTTCGACTTTTGAAAGTTGATTGTTTACCCTGATGCCCTTTCATACTTATTGAGCACATCCGCTATCACCACACATCTCTCCTCATCTGCTTGACTAAAAATACTGCTGTCATCCGGAAAAAGGAGATGGTTAATCCTCGGTGCCCCTTGAGCACACGAGATCCCCCTAAGTTCACTGTCCCCCTCGCACTCTTTAACAACTATGAAAAAACTTCGACGCAAAGCAAAAATTGATAAGGAGATAATGGACACCCCTGTCGAAGACCTTGATGACGAATTACATTACCATGTGGGACTCCACTAATGGGGCAGGAGAACCTCGTTGTCGAGACACAATCCATCAACCTTCTCGTCCATACCTTCGACAAACCCAGCCTCCGCCTGATCTTTTCTAAAAAACACCATTCCACCTTGTCGTATGCCTTACTCATATCAAGCTTAAGCGCCCTTAGACCATTACGACCCCCTGTCTTCCGTTGAATAATATGCATGGTCTCAAAAGCAATGACAATATTATACGTGATCAATCGACACAGGATAAAAGCACTCTGTTCGTTAGATATGATCTGAAGGAGATATGATTTAGGCCTATTAGCTAGTGCCTTAGTAACAATCTTGTAAACTGCATTACATAAGCTAATCGGCAAAACATCCGACACTTTTCTCGGAGACTTAATCTTCGGGATAAGAACCACGTAGCATTCAAATCACTCACCGACATGCCTCCATTTAAGACAATGCGACAAACCCGTGTAATATCTTTGCTGTTAAGATTCCAATTCTCCTGATAGAAACCCGCATGAACCCTGTCTGTTCCTGGGGATTTCTACGCCCACATAGCGAACGAAGCATTCTTCACCTCTTCACTAGAGACAGGAGCGTCAACGGCATCTCTAACATTCACAAAAACTCTACACTGCACCCCGGCTAACACTTCATTCGGTTGGCCATCACCCGGGGCTGAGGTAGAGAAAACGTCCTGAAAATAATTTGCCATGTGATAACACCTTTTACAATAATATTCATAATTAGAGCTAGGTTTATAGTTTTTTAAAACAACCTCTCTGATTACTTCTTTGTCCATAAGTTTTGTTAATTCTTTAATAGATTACTTTTTTATGAAAAATCATAAACAAACATTTAGGTAACATTTGATATCATATATCAAACACAGAGATCTTTATTTACAGATCTCATCTATTGGCAATTAAAAGACGTAACAACAAGATGTGAATCCATTAATCACCTCAAGATTAAGGTATGATCTATAAAATGATCAATAATGATATAGTACTAGTTTCTTGTTACGAAGTTACACAAAAAATTAAATTTTATTTTTATCTAAGTTTAATGTATTATAAAAACACTAATGTCTCTATATCACCTCATTATTATAATCCATATAAGATTATTCAACTAAATTAGAAATAGACAACATTACAATTTTAAGTAAGATAAAGTGTCCAGCTTTATGTATCGATTGTAAACCAAAGTTTATATTAAGTACATATAATCATGTCATCTGTACAAAGAACACTTCATATACATGATTATGGACTTTTATAAGTATTAAAACTTTTATGATATTTGCATACTTATATATATATATATACATATATATATATATATATATATCATGAAGAACATTAAAAAATATTATTTATTAATAATACAATAATTTATTTTTCATAATGTCTAACTAAGATAAACTGACATGCTTTAAAGCACCAATCCTGACACAAATGTGCCGCTTGCTTGGGCCTGCCTGCTGCACGGAGGCTTACTCGCCGACCACAAACAGCGCCTACAAGTTGTTGCTATAGTATTGGCAATCATGGTCTCACCATGAAGCATCAATGGATCAAATCCACATCTTCATGTTTCCTTCATTGTTCGTTGGATCTTGAAGTCGTCGGTTGTCCGAATTTAGTTATTACAATAATAAATAAAATAATTTACAAATTAGTCTTATTTAATACAAATTTATCTAATCAAATAAATAAATAAAATAATAATTATTACATCTAAAGAACCATGTAATTAACGACCAAACCTGTAATCCATATATTTATCACATGAATTAAAAAAATAAATAAGCATCCACAGAGAATTAAATCATATGCATTGTGGCCACTCCTAAAATTTTATATATTAATTTGTTATCTCATAATCATATGTTAAATTAATATAAGCTGACACCCAAGAATTTTTAGTGCATTAAGTGTACAATAATTAAGGATTATGTTAAGTAAATTATGTACGAATTTTGTGATCTAAATTTTATGCTCCAAAATTTGTGGAGAATTTAAGAGATAATTTTGGTGTCACGAGGATTATTATTTAAATCCGATCTTTAAAAAAAATTCCATAAAGGAGAAAATGAGATATTTATGATTAAAAATCATGTTTTAAGTCTTAAACAAGGAAGGAATAAAACGAAAATAAGTTAGAAAGCTTAATTGTTGCAAAATGTGTCACAACAAATTTTTAAGACAAAAATCCAGTATAAGAAATACGCAGTATGGAAAATCATGCAGTATGACTGTTTGAAGAGCTCAGTGTTGCGAATGACAGATGCAAAGATTAGACGTATATACCACTATAAAAAGTCTTCCACTGATAAAAGAAAAAGTTTTCACTATTCGATATAGTGTTTTCAAAGTTTTGAGAAAGTCAATGTTTAAGAAATGTTTTATAAAAAATATTATACGAAAAACATTTTAAAGGGCTTTATGAAAATGAAAATATTTCTTAATAAGTTTAAGAAACATTTTGAATGGTTTAAAAGTCACGTGTTGAACTATATCTCAATTATGGTTGTAATAGAAGTTGCAACAGATTTAAAGTATGTTTAAAAAAATTCCAACATTTTCTCACTAAGTAAGTAAGATTAATGTTCAAGGAAAGTATGTTTAAAGTTAAAAAATGATGTTTAAAAAAGTTAAGTGACAATTCGAAAAGGCGAAGCGTTACAGATAGTATCAGAGCAGTATCCTGCCATCTCATCTTGTACTGTCATATGTCCGTTTCACCGTAGCTCAAGTAAATAAGTTAACTTAAGCAAGAAAAAAATGTTAGTATTTAACGATTACGTATTTATCTCGGGTACATTTCCCTTGATGTTGGCACTCCTAGATAAGCAATGAGAGGGCAAAGGTTGAAGGGCATACGTTATTTTATATGTTAAAGTATTTCCAAAAGTTGATGATAGTTATCATCTAACGGCTGTATCAAGTCAAAGATGATCAACAAGGTCAATGCTCATCAACAGTTGACCCAATGGCTCAAAATCAAGAAAATGAGTTCATGACACATTATGATGTTATACGCCCAATGGTGTTTTTTGTTTGAGTGAATCTCCCTTCGTTAGAATTTGATAAGTTTGACTATATGTAGAACAAGAAAAGCAAATTAAGATAACGGAATAACAAAAGCTTGAAAGTGAATTTTGGTGTTTTAGGGAGTAGGGTGCCTAAGAGCAACTAGAAATTAGATTATTAACCATGCAATTTTTTTGAGCTTAAGCATTCCATAGCTCAGCTGAGATATGCTAAGGAGGTCGTAATTGCTCGAATGGGAATCATGATCGCAACGATGATGTCAAATTTGTTAGCAAAATCCTCACAGGTTGGAAGATAGAAGCTAGAGATTTATACGTAACAAGAAATTTACGTAAAAGTGCAATTTTAGAACGGATATAGGACTGGAAAATCGTAGATTTTGTGGTCAGTTGGCTAGGATCCTTTAATAGTCATGATGTGATTTAAATGAATATGAATCCTATTTTCAAGAATAGCATTCATAGGTAGAATGCTAAACCTGAATGAAAATTATGCTCAAACACTGAAAGATTAGAGTTGCGTAGCAAAATTATAGCGTTATAGTTTAAAGGAATATGTCAGTGAAATGATGAAAGCTTATAAAATTCCAAGTTGGAGACTTAGTTTTTATTAAGAAAGTATCGATGAAAGAAAGTTTGTTGTGAATGTAAAAGATGATAGAAAATAATAGAGCATACCTCTATCAAGGTTTTGTGATGAAACACAAAGCAAAGGTAGCAATAAGAAAGTAAAAAAAATGATATGTAGACAAACTGCCCATGAATGTTTTGATTTTCAAGAACAATAATTTTTAAGGAGGGTAGAATCTGATACCCCAAGAATTTTTAGTACATTAAGTATGCATTAATTAAGGATTATGTTAAGTAAATTGTGCAGCAATTTTGTGAGCCAAATTTTATGCTCAAAAATTTGTGAAGAATTTAAGAGGTAATTTTAGTGTTATGAGGATTATTGTTTAAATTCGATCTTTACAAAAAATTCTATAAAAGAATAAAATAAGATTTTTAAGATTAAAAATCACTCCATAAGTCTTGAACAAGGAAGGAATGAAATGAAAATAAGCTGGAAAGATTAATTGTTAAAAAATATATTGCAACAAATTTTTAAGACAAAAATACAATATAAAAAATATGCAGTATGGTAAATTATGCAGTATGACTGGTTGAAGAGCTTAGAGCTGCGGATGATAGATGTGAAGATTGAGTATGGATACTACTACAAGAAGTCTTTCGTTGGTAAAAGAAAAAAGTTTTCACTATTCGCTACAATGTTTTCAAAGTTTTAAGAACGTCCACATTTAAAAAATGTTTTATAAGAAATATTCTATGAAAAACATTTTAAAGGGTTTTATGAAAATGAAAATATTTCTTAACAAGTTTAATAAACATTTTGAATTGTTTAAAAATTAAGTGTTGTGCTATGTCTCAACTACGGTTGCAACATAAATTGCAACAGATTTAAAGTATACTTAAAAAAAATTCCAACATTTTCTTATTAAGTAAGTAAAATTAATGTTCAAGGAAAGTATGTTTAAAGTTAAGAAACAATATTTAACTTGTATACTTTAAATAGCCTCGAAGTATTTAGATCTATTTCTTACTTTAAAAAATTAAGTATTAAAATTATATTTTAATGTTGTTATAATTTGTCATCCTATGAATATTAATTTGAAAAACTTTTTTTGAAAAGAGTTACATAGGTTATAGTATTAAAATTATATTTTTGAAAAGAGTTATAGGGCGTTACATAGGCTATAGCATGCTTTGATACCAATTGTTAAGTTTGAAACCAAAAACAATAAAAACAATGAAAGTGATAGAGTTGTGTATAATAAAAGTTTTCGTAAAACTTTTGGCCACACTCTATAGCTCTGTTACTTAATATACAATTAATATATAAATGTAAATAAATAACACACCTCTTGAAGCAATTAGGCATGATAACTTTAGCTCTTAATTCACTTTTGTGACTTTTTAATTCTTCCACACCTATTTTCCAGTTACTTGTATGGGTATATAGGTGTCTAATGGGAAGGAATCACACACAATCTAATATAAGTGCTTGATTTGTACTTAACATATGAAAAACCAAAAGGTAGCTAGGAAAACTTCTTTCTAGGCTTCCTCCCTCTAAGATTGATAAGAAGAATTGGAATTTATAGAAAAGCTCTCTAAACACCTATTTATAGATGCATAAGAGGAGTCTTTTTCATATTCAAATTAAGATTTATTCAGAATAAAATCAAAGTTTATCTCCATTTTTTCTTTTATTTTCCCTTTCGTTAATTAAAAAAAAAAAAAAAAAAAAAAAAAAAAAAAAAACTTGTCATGCACTTATCTACTAGTGCATAATCATGAACGACATACACGTTCAAAATATCAAAAAAAAAATTTCCCTTTTCTTAAATAAACAAAAACTTGGAGAATAAGTTAGCCTCGCACAAAGATAAATCCTTGCATCACATGCTCATAGTATAGGTATCATCTACACTATACCACCCAAATTAAATAATTAAATAATCACATTATTTAATTTCAGAGTATGTATTAATTTAAAAATTATTAATAATTCATTAACTATAAGTTCAAATAATTTACAAAGATGGCAGGGGGAGCTACGGACTTATAATTTCAAGCTTCAAAAAATTGATAATTAATTAGCAACTTAATTAATTTATTAATTTTATTAATTCCAATATTGTTCCACTAAAAACTTGGAAGTGCACTCTTGAAAATTATAAATATAATTTATTCAATGAATTGAATCATCCATTAATATAGTCATTGCATATAAATTGATCCTCCATAAATGATTCAGAATTAGACTTAGGTAAAATCTATTAACCTCTCTACATATTTCTTTATCCTTGAGTATCCTTGGTTCTCCAATGAATAAAAAATTCATGAATTTGAGTGATCATATTATTCAAGACCCCAATCAATACTTAAGAGAATTAACTATCTACTACTTCTTAAAGAAGAAATAGTTCCATCTCATAATATTAACATTCTCAGCTACTTACTCTAGTATATAGGCCTCTAAAATATAAGGGATAGAATTAGCTTATTGAATTCGTACTTAGTAAATCAAAACATAATTCCATAAATAAGAGTATGCTAACAACTCAAGATTAAAATTATCTTATATATGACTATTGGTAAATGTGATTGGAACTTGCAATATTTTAATTGAAATTATTTAGCCATCATATCATATCATATCTCAATCCTACATAATCATATTATGTACAGTGTACTCATTTAATAAGTCACTACATTAACGGATTATGTAAGACCGTTTCATTCTTAATAGAAATGACATACACTAGTAACACTCAATTAAAGATTTCATACTTTAATTGAATGATTAATTATAATAATTAATTATATGTTATTGATTATTTTAATCATCATTCTTGAATATTATCATCTTATATAACAATTTATATACAATATTTAAGGTTGCATAAATAATTATGGAAATTTAATAATATTCATAAAGTATCCAAAAAAACATGCACATAAATACAATAAATATTCATTTTATTTGTATATAAATATGTTGTTACAAAAACATCACATTTTTTAAGAGCATCTATCCTAACACAAATTTCTTTTTTCTTCTAGTGGTTGAATATTTAAAGACAACAGACATAAACCATTATAAAGAATCGTTAAAAGGCAAGGATAATTAGTACACGATCAAGTGATTGCTGAATATGTATCTGAAGGCATTGCAAGCAAATTTTTGTTGGCTTTTTTATTTTCAATTTCAGTGTCAATCTGCGCAATACGCATCAGTTCAACAAATTAATTATGTTATTTACATGTACTTAATCATGCTATGGGTATGTCGGCGCTTCTTGCAGTATGTTTACTTCAACACATAATAGGATATAGCTCTTTCAAAGGTGGTCTTTTCTGCATATACAAGTTTTAATGTGTTCTTCTGGATCTGTTTCGTCCAATTCGTTCAAGTGTTTTTGCTTTGTTTTTTTCGTATTTCAAGGCATTGATTTTGCCATATTGTGCTGTTTCCATCATGTGTGTGCTTGGGTGTCCCCCTTTCTGTCTAGTTCTAAAAAGTAAAAACAGCTTTGGGGGAAAAAGAAGGAAAAGATCTAAAGGAGTGATTATTATTTAAGAATATACGTAGAAATATGAAAAAATGAAAGTGAGAAACTTTGAAAATGATGATTGGGTTTGAGACGTATGACAATATTTTCTTTAAAGTTTTATTTGCTCCCATTACGAAAGTTTACTAATAGAATTTTGTGGCAAATTATTCCCTATATCTAATAATAATATTGTGTTATAGAACAAGATCGAAAGTAAATAAATTTGGGATCATTTTCATAAACACAGGGGTTTATTCATGAATAGATACAACTGTTGTAACCCATACTATGTTTTACATAAATGTATCTTTTCATGAAATAACATAACTATTATATTAGCTATGTTTGTTGACAAAAAGTATTTAGTTTTGCATAAAAACATACAACTAAATGATGCAACTGTAATAAAGCACAACATACAACCTCATTCATAAATAAATTATGTATAAATCTATCTCACTAGTATGCCATTAAAGTTTTTATGCAAATTTCTTTTTGAATCCCAAATCAAACAATTTCTGTCTTAACACAATATAAAATGTATACAAGTAATCTATATGTTTTAGTCCCTAATAAGATTCATAAATTACTTAGGATAGTATTGGAAAGGTTGGAACACATTAAGAAATTAGAAGGTCAGCAAAGTTAGGTTTTTGGTTCAGGTTAGCAGTTGGTATACCATGGCAAACTGGTAGTATACTTTTGCAACAAGGGCTGGCTCACTATCTACAATTAGCACACGGGTTAACTGGTGGTTTACTTAAGGTAAACAGGCTGTATACTGCCACTAGTAGGTTTATTAGTTTCTAATCTAAAAATTGAAAAATTTATAGAAAATAAAATACAACTCCTGTTTAAGCTCATGATAGCTCGTTGGAAAGCTTAAGATGTCTACTTTTTAAATATGCAAACCAATTTATAAAATTCATTTTCATTTAATCCTAGAATTTCAAGACAGCACCACTGCTTATAGAGGTATTATAAAGTTTATGGAATACAAAGTTTCCCTTTACAGCATATCATATTATTCTTGTACAAAATCTCAAAACCATGTCAAAATATGTAGTATGCATTATATACTCATAATAAACATATTCTCGTGGATTTTTATACTAATATTATCATCAAACTATATTTCAAGCATTTCGTACAAATAAGGGTAAAAACATGCTTATATCAAACTTTTTTTTATTCGAACCTTAGAAATCTCTTTTATACCTCAAGCAAATCTGTGATGAATCTTTAAAATATGTTTCTAACATGTATATGAAACTAGTTTAACAATATAATTTTCTGTTTATGACATATACACTTAGACTTTATACATTTGCTCCAAAATAGCAACAAAACATATACTCAGGTTCAAGAACACAAATTTGAATAACCCTTGAATATAAAAATTTATAAATGAAAGATTAAATTCATTCATAAGATTCTAACATTGGATTATGGCTAGTTGGAAGCTTAAAATGGCTTTAAAACAGGTTCCTTGACTTCGGTATGACTGAAGTTCTTGCTTAAATGGAAGTGATGGTGGCTAATTTTTATGGCTGCCTTGAAGAAGTTTTCTGAATATTTTGCTTTAGCGAAAATGAGAAGAAAAGTGTGGGAACTGTGGAAGAAAAAGGAAGAGAAGATGAAGCCTTTGAAGAGAAGTGATAGTAGCAATTATGGAGGAGACATGTTAGAGCATGTCATGGAGGAAATAAAAAAAAAGGAGGGTCAAGAATAGTTGGGAAAGATATCTTCATGTCTCCTCTGGAGACTTTTTGGTAAAAAAATGTCAAAGTGGCATTTTCGTGATAAATGGAACAATAAAAGTAACTTAGTAATTTTAAATACAATAAAATTTTAAATTATCATTTTATACATTAATTTGTAAAATTATTCCCGTTAAAATAACGGGTGTTACAAAAACAACACAATGTCACAACAATTCAAAAGAGCATAAACATGAACGGGTGTCGCGGCACAACTTTTCAGCACCATAGTGCTTTACAAAATTTGATCTAGCCCCCTAGCGTCAGGAAATCAAAGTTGCGGCACTGCAGAAAGTTTTTCACAAAAATTGTGTTTTCATTCTACATATATTATAATCTCTCTGACATTATTGAATAATATTATGTGTGTATAAACATATGAAAGGACCAATGTCTAAAGAAAGGAATTTTGAAGAAATTAAGTAAAAATATTTGTTGTGTAGTAATTTCCAAGTTCAAAGTTTCTTGCTTTTTAGTTTTGCAAACATGCCACTGCATGATTTTTTAAGTGTTTTGATGATGGGTTTGGATCGCAATTTATCTTTTTCACATATGTGGTAAGCATAAATAACATAATTCCAATCAAAAACAACAATTTCTTAAAGCAATAAAAATAACCAATTAGTTTGAGTTTAAAATCATGCTATAACCGATTTCTTTAGTCTTTTAACAGCACAAAAGATACGTCGTCCATGTTTTTCCGAGTTGTCTTTCATCTGGCCAAAGTTGAAGGTTAAGAATTTTTTTTCCAATTATGTGCAAATGTTTTGAAAATTTTATTGGTCAAAAATGATTACAATTGGGTGGTATCACAAAAAAGGCATAGGAGTTTTTTTTTTTTTTTGGTGCTCATTTTGTCTATAAAGTTTAGGGCTGTTAAAAAAAAAAAAACTGAAAAACCAAAACCCATCGAACAAAATCGAAAAACCGACCAGTCAAAAACCGAAAAGACAGCTTTAGAGGGAACCGAACAGCTGCAACTCTAATAGGCAGATCGATGTCGGTTTTGGCTTTTGGGGTGGTCGGTTAAACCTCACAATATTTAAAAAAAAAAAATAGAGTTCTGTACATGTAGAGGTTCAAACTTTCATCATGAAGCACAGCAATGCAATAACTTACAGCCACGGGAGGCACTATCTGACGTTAACTGTTAGTTTTTAATATATTTATTATAGTTTTACCCGTTTTTGAAACTTGTTTAAGTTTGAAAACGTGGAACTCATTAAATGTTTACAGCATTTATTTACGTTACTCATGAATTTATTACCCGTTCAAAACAAAACATCGGATGCAGGAGCTTCTATCAATAAATTATAAGTTGCTTTTCTGTTCTTATTTTTACAATTGTCGTTTTACTCTTCTTTCTATGTTTTTGTGCCCATGTGGCTATTTAATTTTCTTGTTTTCTCTGTAGTATTGAAACCAGCTCGTACACTACCGTTATGGTTTAGGATATTATATATATTACATTCCTCTTGAAAAGGGTGAGAGCAGACCTTGACATTTGACTTCTATATTGGTTAATGCAGTTATGAATTAGAACGCTTAATTCTATACCGAAAGTAAATAAAATCGTAGATAAGAAAATTAAAAAAATAATACTGAAAAACAAAAAAATATAATTTATAGTGATTCATTTTTAATATGAAAGCTACATCTATTTTTTTCTGCTACAAATTTACTAGAAAAAAAATCTGAGTTTTCTCTAACCTCACTAACAATAATCTCATTCAGCTCCCCTTTATATATAGAAAACCTATAACAACCGAGTTTTACAAGTACGGAATTTTCGCAACCCTTTGCGTAGGGACATTAAATTAAGCTCTATAACTTAACAAATACAATTTGGGGCGAAGGCATGGATTTGGATCACTAAGCTTCATGTTGCGTGAGCATCGGTCTATCACCTTCTTCACATCAATCTATTGCCGCCTTCTTCACATCAACCAACCATCTTATGCATCATCGTTGCACTCACTTTGTTTATCATGTGTTGATGTATCGTCTTCTTCATCGTCCTCGCACTCATATTGTTTCAAATCTATTTATGTATCTTCTTCACTTTCATCGCACTCATATATTGTTTCATATCTGCTGATGTATTATTATTCTCTTGAAAGTTTTGTTTCTTTGATTTTTTTCAAGCAACTTTGATAGATATCGAATAATTGTTGAGCCCCCTGCAAAAAACCAAAATAAACAAAATCAAGTTTAGAAGCTATAGAAACTAAAATCGGCAACTAATGTTGCATCAAAACAAGCTAAAAGTTTCTAATGTTGTGCAGACAAAGTAGTAATTTGTAATTACTTGAACACAAAATTGGGTGCCTTGAGTAATTTAGTGCTTGCTATGTAGGACGGAGAAAATGAGCATAAAGAGGCAATAAAACTGTCGAACAAAATAATGATAAGCTAACGACATGAAACTCAAATCTTTGTTTCAAATTATGCCTGTGATTTAATAGAATATATAGAACTAATGTTCGTAATTAATTTGCTGACACATATAATTTGGTGATAAAGCATAGGGAGTTAAAAGTACTTGAGTTGAGAGCTCAACCAGCGTAACAATCTTTCTCACAATAGATAAAACAAAAAAGCAATCTACAAGGTGATCATCTTATTGTATCAAAATATATAATTATTCAAACGGGGCAATAGAACGTG
>CAMOHE010025264.1:0-38567 GCA_946598075.1 Artocarpus hirsutus | reverse complement strand
CTACTTTTGCAAAACAAGGGGTTAATTATCATAAACAATTGTTACATTTTTAATTTAGATATTTAACGTAATACATACGTTGCAAAAATGGAACGATAGTCTTGGTCTTGCACTTTTTCAATACAAGTGTTAAGTTAAATAATTAGTATATTACTTTCTTTGCTTTAAATGCTGGTTGATGTACAGTCTTCCGATGAGAACCGTAGCAATGACTTATATTTAAAAAAAAAAAAAGTCATTATGTAAAGTATAAAATATAGAATATCATTTTTTTTATTAGCTGAACTATAATTAGTGCGTAGGTCACATTCCACCAAATCTTTTTTTTTTTTTTTTCTATGTAGATATAGACATGCAAGGAGATATTATTAAAAGCAAAAAAGGCAGGCGACGCTTTTGCCCATGCTTATACTACCGCGCCATGCAACAGTAATAGATAGATGATTCGTTCGTAATCATGTTTATTATTGCATTGTATCATGTAAAGGTCACGGCCTCCTTTTTTAGTGGACTCTGTAAAGTGAGAAGCTAGCCCCGCCAAAAAATGTTTTCTACTTTAAGGCTCCAAAGTTGATAAATGAAGAAGGATCTCCATCCTTACCACCTTATTAGAACTCGCCTTCAAGGAAAACTTGGCAAATTTAGTTGATCCATTTTGCATCATTGATTGTCCGTGTATCAAACTTTCTCCATTTCGTCTATTTGGTTTATTGATATTTTCTTCTTTTTTATTTTTTCTTGTGTTTTTTCTAGAAGATCATGATGGAAAAATTGTTGATGCTTCTTGCTTACAAAGATAGGTTTTTGTTTGTGGAAATTAATTTCATGTATTCTCCTTGAAATTAGACAGACGATGAGTTTTTTTTTTTTTGCCAATAAAGAAGAGTGATTTCATTTCTAATATTATTAACGAAATCAATTTAAAGAGTTTAGTGGACTCTGCCTAATAAAAAGAATTAGAAAATAAGATATCAATTCTTACATTTCTCTTCGTATTTTCTTTTGATAATTGCCTCTACCAAATGAAAGAATTGCCAAATTTACTTAGATGCCCTTAAACTTCACATATTAAATCTGATGCTTGTTTGATTCATTATATAAAAGAATATTTTAATAAAAGCCCGTTCAAGATAGCTTGTGCTTTTACTTTTTGTTAAGAAGTGTAGAGTCAAATTTAATGTCTTTCATGATATTACCCCACACAGAAGATTTCGGGGATCGACCTTCCCGGTTAGGTCGTAGCAGGTGTTGGAAGAGGGGTGAGAAGCCCCCTCTTGGGGGTGTGGTTTTACCACAAAGCTGAAAGAAAAGGTGAAAAAAGCATAAAGAAAATATGTTTTTGATCCCAGGTGGGTGCGCCAGCGGTGGAAGAAGACTTGCGGCCGTGAAAGAAGATAGAAGTAATACGCAGCCGCGCCCTTGAGGCTCCACGACTAAGCGCAGAGAGAGCCAGATCGTGCGGGAGATAAAATCTCGCAAGATCGTGCATGTCGGTGAGCTAGAGTTCCCTTTTTTGTGTTTTTTTGGGTGGTTTGTTGCCCATTATTTGTAAACTTATAAATAGATAGGTTGGGTTATTTTCTTAGTAGAGTGTAAATCTTAGAAATTGAGTAAGAGAGAGGCTTGAGAAAAATCTTGAGAGAGTGCGTGTGCTATTTTTTCTTATAAACTTCTTCATCATTGTAGTGAATTATTCTGTAGTGGTTAAAAGTAGACGTAGCTTTTCCACCGAGGGTGAATCACTATAAATTTTATGTGTTGTTATTTATTTTTCATTCTTGGTGGAATTGGGGCTTCTAATTCATAACACTTTTGAGCAATAGAAGAAGAGAAGCACAAGTTAGCATTTTTTAATTAATGTTTAAATAGTATATAGAAAAATGTTTCTTAATTTCAGAAGAGCATTTGAATCTATTTAGTTAAATAAATCAAAAGCCCTTGTTGATATAAAAGGTAGTGTAATTCAAGGTCATAGATGAAATTTTTAATTTGTCGTTCCTAAATGTAAGGTCAAAAGTGTAAATAAAAAAACTTTTCATAAGTGCTTTTTTTCATAAGCATTTTTAGCTTGGCTTATCTAATAAGTACTTATAAAAGCCATAAACACTTTTCTATGGTTCATCTAAACGGGCTCATAAGCAGCTTTTCGATAGAATAAGTCGTAAACAGCTTGAAATAAACCATTCTAAATGGGTTCCCACTATAATGATAGTATTGCATTCCTAATTTTAGTAAACACTAAACAAAAAATTGAATATTCACAAAAAAAAAAAAAAAAACATAAAATTGAATCGTTTTCTATTACACTAACTAGCATATGAGTAAGATCCTCGTGCTTATTATAATACTTTTCTGGTCAATTACATTACATTTCCCATCATATATATATATATATATATATATATATTTTATAGTTTGGTGAACGAGCCTCAATGTTAGAGAGTAATATTTGAGAAACAAGCCCTTAAAAGCAAAACATGATGGTATTTGTTTTTTTTATTTTTTATAAGCATCTTTGACTTCGCTTCTCTAATAGGTGCTTATAAAAGCCGTAAACACTTTTGCATTGGTCATCCAAATGGGTTCATAGGCAACTTTCTAAGAAAATAAGCCGTAAGCAGCTTAAAATAAACCATTTTAAACGGGTTCCTACTATAATGATAGTATTGCATTCTTAATTTTAGTAAACACTAAACAAAAAATTGAATATTCTAAAAAAAAAACATAAAATTGAATCGTTTTCTATTACACAGACCAGCATACGAGTAAGATCCTCGTGCTTATTATATTACTTTTCTTGTTAATCACATTACATTTCCCATCATATATATATATGTTTTATAGTTTGGTGAACGACCGTCAATGTTAGAGTGTAATATTTGAGAAACAAGCCCTTAAAAGCAAAACATGATGGTATTTGTAATCCCAACGAAAATTAAACTTGTAACTCTTTGAAGCTACACATAACGTTCTTTGTCTTATGTTGATTAAACTGTCCCAAGCCATGAAACACACATGCTTGAACTTTATTCGACGAATGAAAGAATAAGATTCCTTGTTACTTCTAACTGACGTTGTCCTGACCGTATGGTTATTGTGGATATTCCTGGTATGTGCATGAAGAATAAACACGTGAACAATGTGGTACAAATGGTAACGCTACAATACAACAATGACATTAGCAATATAATATCACTATGTTAGCATATGGACTAAACTATATATAATCCACCTTTTTTTTTTGTAGAGTATATATCATTCGCAATTGATGTGTGATAAATTGATGTTTCTACCGTAACAATTTGTTTCATTTGTACCTTGAGCTAGATAATGTTATCGATCTCAACGGCCATTAAGAAAGAAAAAATTTTAAAATTTCGTCACCCTTGATCATGCAGTTATATAAAGGTATCAAAGGGAATAAAAGAAAAAGTATTATATTTATTCTTTAAAAATAAATATAAACCCAAACTATCCAACAATTTATCTCCTTCTTTGCTAATTTTAAAACAGTTTTCTATCCATACAAGAATATCGTATAACTGTTATCGGTCTTTTTATCCCATTGATCAAATAGCACTATTGTCTTTGTTTTGTTTTGTTTTTTTTTGTGTGTGTGTGTGTGTTTTGTTTTGTTTTGTTTTTTTGCCTTTTTTTAAAAGTGAAAAGCTCACAAAAGAAGGCTATTGTCACTGAAACATTATAAGAGTAATTGAAAAATCATATGATCAATGAAAAATCAAGCACAACAAAATGCGTTGAAAGTTGAAACAAGAAAATCATTTGCTGGTTTCAATAAGAAAAATAATATTCGGTGGTTTTAGTTTGTCTTAGCTTTTTCGGTTAGGAACTTTAGGATAAGAAATGGAATACGGAAAGAGAATCCCAAGATCGGAATGGGTTCATCAATTTGTCTCTTGTACATTCTTATATGATAAAACCACCTTTTTTTTGGCTTATTTTATTTTTCATTGTTAAAGATAAAGGGGAGGACTACAGAGGACGCCAGAACCAGGCAACCAATTGTGTGAAAGTGAAAACTAAAAAAAGAAAGGATTTTTTTTATCATTTTAGTACTTTAAACTTTAATAAAACATTATTTTTGTATCCTATTATTTAAAAATTATAAAAATGTTATTTTATAGTTTTTGAAAATATTATTTTGATACTTTAAGTTGGTGTTTTGCAACATAAAATTTTAGACTCATCATTTTATTAATGAAACTTAAATTAATATTATAACTGACACGAAAATAAGTGCATATAGTTAAAAAAAGAAACCTTCATACATGATTTTTTTTTTGATAAATTTTGTTTAATCTTTTGTTTTGATTTTTGATTTTGTTTTTTACAAAATTAATTTAAAATTGATTAATAAAATGCTAAGTTAAAAGTTTTATGCCACAAAATATAAACTCTAGATATTAAAATAATTTTTTTAAAAAACTACAATGTATAATTTTGATATCAATTTAAAATTTCTTTAAATATAAGGTGGCATGAACGAAAGTGAAAAAGAGAAGAAACGGCGCTGTGATTGATCAGACACAAAGCGACACGTGTCAGCTCGATAACCTGGGCTTCTCAGTTCGGTGTTTTGTCGTGACCCGCACGCGTGACGATCAGTCAAACATTGTACGCGAACCCAAATCACACAAAGGCACTTTTCTTTTTTGCTTTTGTCCAATTAATAATTAAATAAATAAATAAATTTCAATTTCATAAACACAGAAGAAAACAAATTTAAAAAACACATTATTTTATTTTTTATATACATATATCGGAGTAATAAAGCAGCTGAAAATAGTAAGTAAAGAAGGCAAAAACAAGAGCCCCCTCTAAGAATCCTCGTAATCGACGTGCTAAATTGCGCCACATCTTACTTTTATTGTATTTTTTTTCAATTTTTTTTCTTGTGTCTTAATAAAAAGGAGCTCTCTTTAAAACTTCCTCTTTTACCGTAGTACTGTATTTCGTGTTCACCTGGCTTTGCTCTGCTTTTGTGTTCTATTTTCTTTGTTATTTATTAAAGAAAAAGATTGTGTTCTATATATACATGTTTCACTATCTTCCTTTTATCGCCTCCTTCAACAGTTAAAGCTGCAATTGTGGCGCAGGATAACAAAAGAGAGCACACACTTTTTTTTCGTTGAAGATAGAGCGAGAGAATTCTGTACTTTTAGAGAGAGAAAGAGAGAGAGAGAGAGAGGGAATCGAGTATGACGAGTTTTTTTCATCGAAAGGTTGATTTCTTTTGGAAGAAAAAAACAAGCACTTGATTATTAATATTATTATTATTATTATTTGCAGAAGAAAGGGAAGGGAAGAGAGAGAGAGAGAGAGGAGCACTTATGGACGCTTTGGTCCGCGTGCTTTGATGCAAACTGATGGAGTTTTTGTTGTTGCTGTTGTTTTGTGGTTGATGAGGACCCAAAAGTAAAAAAAGAAAAAAAAAGAAAGAGTCCCCTCAAAAAGACCTTTCTTTACGGTACTAGTCCCCTCCTTTTTTGCAGGTTTTGTTCCTTCACTTTGGTTGGATTCTGATTGGATTGTTTGTATTCTCGGAGCATAACATGGGATTCTTATTCTAACACAAACACATCATGGGTCACTAATTTTCCCCCGCCATTTCTCTCGCTCTCTCTCTTTGTTTTCTTTTGGGATTTTTTGTTAGCTCATAAAAGATTGAAAAAAAAGAAAGGATTCTTCTTCTTGGCGGGTAAGTGATGTTTTGGGAGCTGAGACTAAGAATAAGGTTTCTGGGTTTTGCATTGAATACGTGAGAAAATTATGGGCTCTTCTTTTTCTTCTGTTTGAAGAATAGAAAACAAAGGAGGGAAAAACGAATATGGGTACAGTGGAGGAAAAGATCAAAACTGGATCACCAAAAAATCTTCTTGAGGAAATGAAGATGCTCAAAGAAATGCAGCAGGATCAGAGTGGTAAATTTTTGTTTTTCCTTTCTCTGCGTTTTTATTTTTAATGATAAAATATCTTTTGAAGACTTGCACAAATTTGTTTTATTTACGTGGACTTGATTTTCATTTCATCAGGATCTAAAAAGTCCATAAATTCAGAGTTATGGCACGCCTGTGCTGGCCCGCTTGTCTGGTTGCCTCAGGCGGGAAGTCTTGTGTATTATTTCCCTCAAGGACATAGCGAGCAAGTACGTGTTCATTTCTTTTATATATATATATATATATATATATATATATATTTCTATATTTATAAATTTGTGTCTCCAAAGTTAATCATATGCAATAGTTAAATTTGTGTTATAATAGATCTATTTTGTTATTATCTTTTATTTTTACTGGTCTGGTCGTTATGTGTTTTAATAGGTAGCGGTTTCGACTAAAAGAACAGCAACTTCACAGATTCCTAACTACCCAAATCTACCTTCTCAGTTGATGTGCCAAGTCCAGAATATAGCACTTCATGTGTGTTCTTTTGGCTGTTTCTTATTACTCTTCTATGTGATTATGAGCTTAAAAGTTAATGAGTAGATTTTCTTTTGTTGTTTTTTGAATGTTCTTGCTTTTAAATGTTTTGATAGGCAGACAGAGAGACAGATGAAATCTATGCTCAAATGAGTCTTCAACCGGTGAACTCTGTAAGTTTTGTTACTTTGAATGCCTGTGAATGAAATTTCGCATATTTTCGTTTATGTTGTTAACATTAAGCGTGCATTTACTCACATGAAAGGAATACGAAATAGGTTTATTTTTTTCCCATCTAATAATGCTTTTACTTGCTAAATCAGTGTTAAGAGTTTAGTGAGTTCCAAATGTGGGAATTGTATTATTATTTATTTTTTTCAGAGGTGGAATCGTATGATTTTTCAGTACACTATCTAAAAGATAAGTAAACATTAGAAAGAAAGTCAATGATTTTATTCTTATTATTTTACTTTCCTTTTCAATTCCACTACATTTCTTTAGGGTTTTGTACATGCGTCCTAAACAATACCAAGTGCAAGTTATATCTTCTTCTTTTTAATAACTTGTGAACAATCTGTGGATTAGGATAAAGATGTCTTTCCGGTACCTGACTTTGGTCTGAAGCCAAGCAAACATCCAAGTGAGTTTTTCTGCAAAACTCTGACTGCAAGTGATACCAGCACACATGGTGGATTCTCGGTGCCACGGAGGGCGGCAGAGAAACTCTTCCCTCCACTGGTGAGCCTCTAATAATTTTGTTTGAAGAGGTTTAAGGAAGGCTAAACACCAAGCACAGTAATTATCAATGGTCTATTTTTATGTCTATCATATGATAGACGCTAATAGATGGTATTGTGTCCTTGCAATCTGGCTTTACTCTTGCCTTTCATTGATAATGTGCTATGAATAAACAAGAATTTTTCATTTCTGTTCCAGGACTACACAATGCAACCACCAAACCAAGAACTTGTTGTCCGAGACTTGCATGACAATACCTGGACATTTCGCCATATATACCGCGGTGAGTATGCTCTAGATATTACTCTCTATACCTGCCTTTTGAAGCCACCGATCCACCGGTTCTGTTTTCTTGAGACTATCTTATGATTCGTTCGTTCGTTCATTGTAGGCCAGCCAAAGCGGCACCTTCTCACCACAGGATGGAGTTTGTTCGTTGGCGCTAAGAGGCTTAGAGCTGGGGATTCCGTTTTGTTCATCAGGTAAGTAGTCACCAACTCACCATTGTCTTTTAGCCTGACTTCTGATGTTATAACACTATATATTAGCAAACGTGTTAATACTATTTGTCTACTTTTGTTGTGCAAAGGGATGAAAAGTCACAGTTGATGGTGGGTGTGAGGCATGCAAATCGACAGCAGTCGACATTGCCATCATCGGTTTTATCTGCTGACAGCATGCACATTGGTGTCCTTGCTGCCGCTGCTCACGCTGCAGCTAATCATAGCCCGTTCACTATATTCTACAATCCCAGGTTTTGTTGATATCTGGTTTATCGTCGATTTGTTTTTTGGTTCTCAGTTTGCTTCCAGAATCATGTATTTACCACTCTTCTCATTAAACACGTATGTAGGGCGTGTCCTTCAGAATTTGTCATTCCTTTGGCCAAATACCGGAAGGCTGTTTATGCAACGCAACTTTCAGTTGGCATGAGGTTTGGAATGATGTTTGAGACCGAGGAATCTGGTAAACGCAGGTAATTTTCAGACTGTGTTACAGGTATCTTCAGTTGTTTTTTTTGGTGATTATGATTAGAATACAGCCAAAACTATGTTCTCGTGTAATTTTCAATGCTTTTGCAGATATATGGGTACTATAGTAGGTATTAGTGACTTGGATCCACTGAGATGGCCTGGCTCAAAATGGAGAAATCTTCAGGTGAATAGCTTAAATTGAAGGTCAATTTTTCCTTGTTTTCATGGTTCTAATGGGAATATAATACAGGGATTTATTTGTTACACTTTATTGTATTAACAGGTAGAGTGGGATGAGCCAGGTTGCTGTGACAAACAGAACAGAGTTAGTTCATGGGAAATCGAGACTCCAGAAAGTCTCCTGATTTTTCCTTCTCTGACTGCAGGTCTTAAACGGCCGTTACATTCTGGATATTTGGGTAAGTTTATCCTTCATTTCTTTCCAATGTTGAAGTCTGTTGTATATTTATGTCTTTTCATGACAAACTTCTTTGCTGAAATGAGCAGAAACTGAGTGGGGAAATATGATAAAAAGACCTTTTATCCGGGTTCCTGAGAATGGAAGTGCAGATCTTCCATACTCAATTTCGAATCTATATTCTGAACAACTGATGAAGATGCTACTGAAGCCACAACTTATTAACTACTCTGGAACAATAGTTTCTTTACAACAAGAGTCGGCGGCCAAGGCAGATCCACCACAAGACGTGAAAATGATGCAAGCTACAATGAATCAGAAACATCCGATCGTTTGTTCGGAAAGTTCAGCTCTTCAAAATCAAATCAGCCCCCAATCATTAGTTGATCAATATGGTGTCTCTAAATTGAACTCATCAACAAATGCAAATAATTCTCCCGGAACCTTCAACTCTGCTGCCAAACTGGAAAGTCAAAAAATTGGGGGTATTAGCACTGAAAAGGCCAAGTTTGAAACTGACGTCCCAACAGATCAATTAAGCCAGTTGACCTCAACAGGACAAGGGAATGACGAGAAATTGGCCGCAGTTGTTGTGAATCAACAGGCCTTAGCAAATCAGTTGAGTCTCCTCAACCAGAACCAGAATTCAGTGCAGTTGCAAGCTAGTCAGTGGGGCATACAGCCGCCATTGGAATCATTAATCTATCTTTCCCAACAAACTGATGCAATTCCATCCGATATCACTAGCACAAATGTCTCGCTTCCATCCTTAGACACCGATGACTGCACGTTCTACCCGTCTTGCCAGCCCTACGCCGGACTTCTTAGATCACCAGGCCCTTTATCTGTTTTCGGTTTGCAAGACTCCTCGGTTTTGCCTGAAACAAATAATTTCCCTTTGCCTACAATGGGGCCGGACATGTGGGATAACAATAACCTAAAAGTACAACCAGATCAGCTCGCTCCAATCTCTCAACAAGACCATTGTAACAACATTAATTGTTTATCTAACTCAAGTAGTCTGAGAGACTTGTCAGATGAGAGCAATACTCAGAGTGGAATCTACAGTTGTGAGAATATAGAGGGTAGCAATGGTGGAAGTATCGTGGTCGACCCATCCGTTTCGAGTGCGATTCTGGATGACTTTTCCCCTTTGAAGAATGTGGATTTCCAGAACCCTTCAGACTGTTTGGTGGGGAACTTCAGCACCAGCCAAGATGTTCAGTCTCAGATAACCTCCGTAAGCCTTGGAGACTCTCAGGCTTTCTCTAGGCAAGACCTTCGAGACAACTCAGGTGGCACGTCTTCGAGCAATGTTGATCTTGACGACAGCAGTCTTCTTCAGCATAGTTCGTGGCAACAAGTAGTTCCGCCTGTGCGAACTTATACAAAGGTATGAGAGAAAATTACTCTATTTTCATAAAAATGCCTAAACTCATTGGAACTTTATTGATGGATTTAAATTATTTCTGCTCACAGGTTCAGAAGGCAGGATCTGTTGGACGGTCAATCGATGTATCGAGTTTTAAAAACTATGATGAACTTTGTTCTGCAATTGAGTGTATGTTTGGATTTGAAGGGCTGCTTAATGACCCAAGAGGTTCTGGATGGAAATTGGTTTATGTTGATTATGAGAATGATGTCCTACTCGTTGGCGATGATCCTTGGGAGTAAGTCTCCTATTTTTATGAGAATGGTTTTCATCTCTTATTTTTTGTCTCAATCCAACTTTTGCCTTTAATTTTTTGGTTTCGAAAATTATAGCTCACTTTCTAAATTCCTACTTCTTTGCAGGGAATTTGTGGGGTGTGTTCGGTGCATCAGAATTCTCTCACCAACAGAAGTTCAGCAGATGAGTGAAGAGGGAATGGAGCTTCTCAACAGTGCTGCAATGCAAGGAATCAATGGCTCCACTCCAGAACTCGGCCGTGCTTGAGATGGCGACGACATTATGACTTTTAAGTCACTCTAGGCACCTTGTATCGGCAATTTGTTGGTAAAATTGTGCCAATACAAGGGCAAAAGCAGAGCCAAATTGACGTGGATGTACTAATGTTGTTAGCTTTGATATTTTAGGTAAATGTTTGATGTATGACCAATTGACATTGTAATCAGCCGAACATTGCAGTGATGTGAGAGATTAGTTGGGTAACTTTTTTTTTTGTTTGTTTTCGTAGCATACTAGAGTTTGTTCTTGAAGTTGATGACAGCAAACACTGAGAACAGAGTGATTCTGACCTAAAATTGTTGCGGCCTCTTACAGAACATATTTATTAAATGCAATCACTTTTTAGGTCATGTTCCTTGTGTACATATTATGCATTAGTAGCGATCAAGAGGAAACTGGAACAAAGCCCTTCGTCCCCTATTTTGTTTTTACGCACAATTCTTAAAAAGGAAACAATCGATGAGACGAGCAAATACAACAAATAAAATTTTTATGAGAATTCTATGATAATGTATCAATGTCCTTTTTGAACCGTTAAACTTGTATAAATCTCACTTTTGATGGGGTTTTGACCATATTTCAACATTCATAAACATATACTACGAGTAAACTGATCATAGCGAGCTTCAAATTGTTGACAAGGGTAAAAAAGTGATGAAAGGTTGTTTTGCAAAGTAGGTCACTTAGTTGCAGCAACATATCTAAATTTCTTGCATTTACCAATTGGACCATGAATACAGGTCTTGGGTTTTCCGACTAAGTACGTTTACAAGACATATATTAGCTGTAAAGTCACAGCCGTCAAATCCCTACCTATCCGATCTCTATATTCCACTTCGACAACTGAAAAAAGCTTAGGCTTTAGAGAACGAAAAAAGGCCGAAGAATTCTTTCCCTTGATAATTTCCTTTTCATATTCCAATACCCAATAGTGGGGAACGAAGGCAGACAAATTCCACCGTCGAAAGGAACACATGCATGCTAGCCATTCGTGGCCCATTACAACAATAATTGTCTGAAACCACTAAAGAATGAAATGTTAATATGTCAGACGGCAGCGCAAGCTGAAAAGCTATTTCATTTGCATCCAGCAGGATCAGATAGGAAGCAATCACAAAAAACAAAAAAAGAGAGAGAGAGAGAGAGAGACGGGGAAAGGAAAAGTATCATCTTGCCTGCATTACCCCACCTTCATTAAGTGAGGCATTTAAAATCCATGGTGAAATATCTAAAGTCGATGAAAGTTAAAGAATGAATTATAAGCCAGACAACATTTAAGAAAACTTTTTGGAATAGAAACTGCTAGCAAATCAATGACTCTAATCTGAACGTCTCATTTAGAGACAATATATAGCTTGTTTGGATTCTTTCGTTTGTTTGTGTTGAGAATGTGCCAACAAAAGACCTGGCTAAACGCTGACAATGTGAAAGTTTCACTAGCCCGAAAGAACACAAAATAGAACACCTCACCTATGCACTTGTTTCTTTCTACGGCCGAAAGAAACCAGATAACGGCTCCTTTGAAAACTAGAGAGAAAATAGCAACATCAAATATAGGCCAATTAATTCAAGAATACAACTATAGTGCTTTCATTTCATTACAGTTTATTATCCAAAGAACAGAAAAAAAGACTAGTAATATCCACTAAAGCAGAACTAAGAGACTAAAAACACAACTCTAAATTGCAGAACAAGGTGGATCTTTCTCCACTGCCAGTTTTCAGTCAGGGAAACAATAAATTTATGCGCTTATTGTGCTTTGAAAGGAATTCATGAGCATCATAACAAAAATAAAAAAGCAATAATAATGAACCAGACAAATTCTCTGTTACCTAACCTAAAGATCTATGTATAACAAAATATTTTACCTCCCCAGCAGTTTCCCAGCAAAATCCCCCATTATCATATATCATCATACTCTAACCGGCTTCTGCAATATAGCAGACAAATAGACCTCAGATTTGCCTGCGCCCGACGAATCTAACTTCTCTCCAACGACCCATTTCAACTTCTTATATCCAAATCTCTCAATCAATCTAGTTAAAGCCTTTTTCTTTTCATCATTGGTACAATAGAAGTTATCCAACCAAAAGAAACCTCCTGGTCTTATAATCCGGTCGATATCAAACATTAGGAAATCCAACTTCTCTGGTTTCCCTCCAACATCCAACCCGCTCCCCGCATGGACCAAATCAAACACATTATCATAGAAAGGGAATCTGTGATCCAAACTCAGATACAAAGGGAACAGCCCTCTAGCAGCAATGAACTCACTAAATGGGGCATCAATGTTCAAAGTGTTGGTGATAACGGTCACGTTTTTCTCAGCCATTCTAGCAGCAAAAGTACCAGACCCACCTCCAATATCAAACCCAATTCTGATCCCTCCACTTCCCAAGGCCAAAACCTCATCAATCACAAAATCATTCTTACTTTTAGCCTTAACAAACTTGTGAGTTTCAGACCCATTGACCAAATTAAAACAACCAACACATTCCCTACTCAATTTCTTACTATTCAAGCAATCAAAACTTTTGCAACCAAGACCACTCCAAGTAACAATCTTATCAGAAACAGGCTTCCAAAGAGAAACAGGAAAAGGGCTTAAAAAACCCACCTTGGGAACAGACTTGGCAAAGCATCTTCTCCTAGGAAGAGGCTCACATCCACGCAGAATCAGCTTCTGGGCGAGGCTCCAATCTTCAGGACAAGGGCCATAGACTTTGTAACTCATGTAATTAGACAACAAGTCGGCGGATTTCTCGCAAGTGTGGCCCACAGAAGCCACCATTTCCGTGATCCCAGTTCTGGAGTCCTTCCCAAGAGGGAGCTGGTGGCGGTGGAGGAAGAGTTTGAGCTCGGAAGCGATGTTGGGTCTTGAAAGATCGAAACTTTCGTAACCCAGAAGCTCTTTCTCCATCTGGGCAAGCTTCTTTTGAGAAGAATCGATCTCTCTCATGATGAGAGCAACGTGGTCGGAGATGAGAGAGAAGTTCTTGTGGTAAGCACTAGAGAGGTGATTCGTCGACGACGTCGTTTGGTTGTGTTTGGGAGAGTATGTGAAGGCGTAGAGAGCAAAGAGATTCGTCGTGACGACGGAGATGAGCATCAGAATGTTGACCGCCGAAGACCAAAGCGTTGCTCTTCTGAATCTCGCCGTTCCGTCGCCGATTTTCAGTGAAACTGAACCCATATTTTCTTCTTTTGCTTCTTCTCCTTCTTCTTGTTCTTGTTTTTGTTCTTGTTTTGGATCTGTGAGTGTTTCGAGTGAAAGTGAGATTTGTGTAGTGGAGAGCTAAGTGAGAGAGGATTGTTATTATTAAAGTATTTTAGTAAAGAGTAGTTTACAGTGTCGCTCATTATTGTCGAACGAGACATGGTTTTGTTGGTTACCGCTTGTTAGAGTGTGAGAGAGTAAATGGGTTTGTTGTGAGATGTTTACTGTTTAGCATTTATAATTATTGGTTTTAAGCTGATTAGGAAAAATCTCGAATATTTTGGAGAACATGTGAAAAATCCTATTTAAGGGGTTTCTTTTAGTGGTTTCCATTAAATCAAGTTATTAACGAAGAAAAAAATTATGTAAGGAGTTAAGATATGAAAATCATCGGATTTTTTAAAAACAAATTAATAGCCATTTAAAAAAAACAAATTAGTAGGGATAATGAATTTTTTTGTCTTTTATGGAAGATTTTGGGAGTATTTTTACTATTTAGAAAAATGATTTTGTCGAGGGAATTTTTTGTCTTTTTCTTGGGACGAGACGAAAAAAAAGGGCATGGAAAAATCAAAAATTCTTTTTTTTTTTCCCTATGAATTGTCTTACAGGTGTAGATTGAAGTCTACAATTGTCCTCGGTAAAGAACGTGATGATTGAATATTGTTAAACCATAATTAAGCCACTGTTATTTTTTATTTAATTGTCCAACTCGTCAAATTGTCTTTTTTTTTTTTAATTTTTAATTTAAGTTTACAATATGGAATCCGATCCAGATTGTTATACTCCAAGTTGTGGACAAAAGCCAAGACTCGTGAAACTAGAGAGAGGCCTCTTTTTCTTTTTCAAAATACCTTTTTTTGGTAAAAAAAAAAAATACCGGCAAGTGTTTGTTTATGGATCGCGTCTTTCGTTCTTCATGGTTGCTAATGCCTCGTGCTTAATGCAAAAACGAGTTGTCGTTTTAAATTGCGACGAACGAGATGCCGAGTTCTTTAAACGACAACACGCTTTTAGTCAAACGAAGACATATCGTTTCAAAACATAGGAGGTGCAAGCGGACTTGTAAACTGTAAAAGAAATGTCGTTTCTTACATGAGGTAACGCTCTTCTAAAAGACGAACAAGCGCCTCGGCACATCAAACGACACCAAATTTTAATAATAGAAGCATGGGCATCAAAGTTTCACATTATGTTTTGCAAATGAATTTAAATTTGAGTTAAAATGTTCTTGGTGTAAAACTTTTATATGGCATTTGATGTATAGGTTCTAAATCATAAACATAGTTTTAAATTATAGAGATGATTTAAATTAGTGTTTGATAAAATAACAACTGAGACGTTTTTAAACCATAAAAGACGGTTTTAAACTGGCTTAAACACTTAAAATCTAAACTTTACTCCTCTCAAGTTTAAGCGATTTTGAACCATCTTCTACAATAAAATCATTCTTATTCTTATTTTTATTCATAAGCGGTAGTTCTCTAAACACCAATTATCATTTTAAACTATTATTCTCGTTTTAAACTTTTATATTCTTAACACTAGTTTAAAACTACTGTTTAAAACATACAGTTTAGAATCTACAATTCAAACATACAGTTTTTAACCAAATTATTTAGAGCCTATGTACTAAACAAACCCTTACATTTTACCATATGAACATAAAGCTTTCACATACTATCTTAGTTTAAATTTAGTTGCCAAAACACCTTATCAGATTATAAAATTGTTTATTAGTCTAGTTTTTTCTGACCGAAAAAAAAAAAAATCTAATTTTCCCTCGTCTGTTTATTGCTTTTGACATTGTGATAGGGTACAGGCTACAGCATGTTTTGAGGGGAGTGTCGTATCCTCTTTTTTTTTTTTGGTTTTTCATTCTGACAAAAATTATGAAAATAATAAAAGAGAGTGAACAAGTTCCATTCAGTGACACGTGCGAACTTCTTTTTTATTTTTGTGTATTTTGGAGACACGTGTTTGCCATGTTTGTTGAGCTCTTGCTTCTTACAACCTTCAAAAAGCCAAAAAAAAAGAAAAAAACCCCAGAGGATTTCGAAAATTCCCGCAATTTGGTAAAGGATCGAAGCAAAAACGACACCAATTTTGTTCATTGCAGAACAATCCCGGCAACAACAATGGGTGCCTCATCCTCCACCGACCACAGTTCTTCCACTGAACAACGTGAGGCCGAATCCATTGCCGCTTCTTCCGGAGCTCTTCCTTTTCTCCAGAAATCCTTCTCCGTCCTCGCCGATCCTCATTCCAATGCAATTCCACTTGAATCTATTTAGGTAATCTAAATCAAAGCCCTAACTTTTTTCATTATTGAATTCACTGGCCGCGAATTTGTGCTTGAATCGATCGTTTCGGATTCAGAAATGCTTCAGTTTAACTTACAAGAATCCGATTTGTGAAGCGCCGGTTATGTTCGGGGAATTTCTAGGGTTGTTGGATGATTTTGGTTCGTCAATGGCGGACCTTTTCTTCGCGGCTGGGAAAGGGGGAGTGAGCTGGGTAGAGTTCGTGAACGGCTATAACAAGTGCTGTGGAAGGATGTCTTCGTCGGTGTAACTCAATACATTGCTGAGACTATTTTCTGCGACTATGAAGAAATCTGGTCTTCCTTTGAACTTGGAATTCGAATCCGACGATGATTCTGATTGTAAGATAAGCGGGTTTCTTCTTCCTATTGATGTGCTCATGCTTCTTTGGCTGTGTTGGACCATGTTATGGGACTTTGAAAGCGAGAAATTTTCGAAAGGAAAGGGAATTTATTCCTTCCGGATGTGAATCATCTTGTGATGTCTGCAACAACATCATGTGGCGAAGTTGGTAATGGTGTGAATGTGTGGGTTTGCAACATATCAGGCTTGGAAGTTCAACTTCCTGCTGGGAAGTTTCTCACTTGGGTATTGCAAACTTTGCCACGCCTCTCAGATTGCTTTGCTCAATACGCACATTCAAGAATCCAGAGCTGTGCTTGTGCCTCTCAAGAGGTATGTAACATTTAGAGAAATTTCGTTTGTTCCTAAAGGTTATAATCTTATGCATATTTGTCAAAGTTATGGACTTCTTTTCAACTTGTTTTTTTACAAAATTTGGGGGCTTTCAAATCAACTTTAGCTTAGAAGAAGTAGTTTAGAAGGATACATAGCGTTTTTCCATATTTATTTGCGTCTGTGGCATCAAGTAAAGTCGATTTTCAGTTTCTCTCTTGCATCACCGTCATGTTAGAGTTTGCTCTTTATGCCTCTTAAGGACCACTGGACGTTTCATTGTGACATATAGACTCTACCTGGACACTGGATCTTGCATTTTATCTATGAGTTTGCATATGCCTACTTTATGAACTGAGTTCAATTTTAGTTGTTTTTGGGGTTATGGGGATTGTTATTTCTTTAGCCAAAAAAAAAAAAGTAGGGGAAGTGGGAACTGAGATAAGTTTATATTTTCATGAAATTCAGGGTGATTTGGAGTCCTCGTGTCCAGCTGAAGAAGGTATTTCTTCAGCAAACGTAGGCATTCCTAATCTTTTGACCCGTGGTTGCATGGGCAATTTTCCTTACGATGAGAAGCTTAACAAGTGAAGAACTATCAAGGGTATGCTTTTCTAACAGCACCAATGGAACAGGTGAAAACCTTCTTTACAGGTTTGTCATTTCCACTTTTGATGCTTTCTGAAAATGTTATGAACTTATGATCTCATTAAATCTAATGGTTTTCAAAAAAGTCTAATTCATGGTTCCTTGCAGGTCATCCGTTCGCGGAAGAGGGTTGAACCGTTTCTGGTCTAATGTTGAAGGTTCCCAAGGTCCTTTGCTTGTGTTGATATCTGCAACATCTCAAGGTGGTCACGAGGGTAGTACCATTGAAAGAAAATGGGTGATAGGTGCACTTACCCACCAGGGTTTTGAAATTAGGGATATGTTTTATTGAAATTCAGGAAATCTTTATGCTATTTGTCCAGTCTTTCATGCGTACTCACCTACCGGTATGTACACGGAGGAGATTTGGGGATTCTTCAGTTTTCTGTTTCCTAAGATTCAAGATTTTTTGAACTAATTCAATAAGGGAAAAGTTGATGACAGGAAAAGTGAAGAATTTTGTGTATAGCCACTTGTACCCTACTGGTAGAGTATATGAAGCACACCCAAAGGCCGTGGGGATTGCATTTCGAGGAACTGTGGAAAACGAGAGTGTTCATCGTAGAGGATTTTGCAAAAGTTGTGTGAAGAGTTTTCTAAAAGTATGCATAGTGAATTTGAGATGAGCATCATGGGAGAACTTAACTTCTTCCTTAGACTTCAAATCAAGCAAACCGAAGATGGCATTTTCATCAATCAAGCTAAGTATGTAAGGGATCTCCTCAAAAGATTTGAAATGGAAGATCTAAAGCTAATGCCCACTCCTATGAGTTCATCAAGACGAAAGTGGTTAGGTGATAGCTATTACAAAGTATCAAGGTATAGTCGGTTCCTTCCTACATTTGACTGCAAGTAAGTCAGAAATTATGTTTAGTGTTGGTTTATGTATTAGATCTCAAGCTAATCTTAAGGAATCTCATCTTAGTGTGATTAAGCATATTTTTTGCCATCATGCGGTTGACAAAACTTACCAACCTGGTTTCCTCTTTTCCCAGATCAGGTATAATTCTAATGTTACATCGACTCTTTAAACCGGCTTAAATGCTCTTATGTACTCTATGAGGGTTCGTCCAAGTCTAAAGTCACAATTGTGTAAAGTTTTCCAATGCAATCTGAAGCCCTTTTTACCAGTTGAAGCTTTGATATTGAAAGTGGAAGTTTGGGGACTTGGTGGGAGAAGAGCCAAGGAAGTGCAAGATAAGTACAGAAAGAGAGAAGAGCTTTTCACTGAGCAGAGACGAAGGGTATGTTCGTTGTATCGAGTGGATGTATTGCAATGTTCTCAATTCTTCAATTGTGAAGCTAAGAGTTTGACATTACATTCGTCGTTTTCGCAGGTTGACTTGAAAACGTTTGCCAGTTGGGCAGATTCGCCTGAGAAAATGCTGATGGACATGGTGTCTGATCCCAATGCAGTTCAGCGAGAAGATCGATAAGTTGAGAGATTGTTCAGTTTACGGCTTGGACAAGTTCCTTGTGTGGGGGCAGGTCAAGTGACAATCGACGAACAAAGCGACTTATCTCGTTGTGTTGATGTATGTTTTTTTTCTTCTTTTTAGCGATACCGTGGGGAGTACTATCTGTGGTCATTGTGTAATATTTTATAGGGAAAGTGAGATGCGTGTATAATTACGTATTGTACATGAATATGACCATATACGGGCAAAATGTTTCTTTAAGCATTTTTCCTCTTTTTTCTCTTTATAGTATTAATTTGTAAAATATAATGAGCAAACAAGAGTTGACTATCTTTTTGGTCTTTTTACGATAGGGGTGGTGGTAGTGTAGGTTTCGAATCGTTTGATCAAAGCTTGCAACAACATGAAAAGGTACGTAAATTTGTACCCGACCATTTTTCTCTTTTTTTTTTTCCTTCTTATTTTAATTTTTAAAATACAATGAGCACGCAAGAGTTGACTTTCTTTTGGTCTTTTTACGATGGGGGGTGGGTGTCAGCGCATGTTTCAAAATGTTTGATAAAAATTTACATTAACATGAAAAGGTATGTAAATTTGTATCTGGCCATTTAAAACAAAAACCCTTTTTTCATACCTTATGTAGAATTCTCAGTAAAAAGAAGAAAAAAAAAAGATCGACTCATAAATTTTAAACACAATTTTAAGTTATAAAGGCTCTGCATAGGGGCAAACAAGAGTTGCACTTGCCTTTCTGAAAAAGTTGGGACTTCGTGAGATCTTGTTCTATTTTATCCTAGCTCAGTTCCATCACGTCTAATGTTGAAGGTTGTCAAGGTCCTTTGCTTATGTTGATATCTGCAACATCTCGAGTTGCTCAAGAGGGGTAGTACCAGCTAAAGGAGATGGATTATAGGTGCACTTGAACACCAAGGTTTTAAAAATAGGAATGTGTTTTAGATCTTTATATCAAAAACATACGAGGAATATACGCCCGGGGCACATTTATATAACTAGTGCATGCTAAAAAGTGTATATTTTGTAACACGCATATAAGTAGATAGAGAAGTGCAAACAATACTTTTTTTCTCGCTCGTTTTTACTTTTTTAATCATTGTTTGACACGTAAAATCTAATAATATTATAAATTATTATTTAAACAAAAAATAAGATAGTGGAGCCTACGTGTTAGGTAGTAAATGGTGTGAGTGTGAAAGAGAGAAAAAAAATACAGCAAGCACTCCTCTAGGTAGATATTAAAAAATAGCTCAACTCATTTATTATAATTTGATACGTTAAATTAATCACACATACTTTATTTTCAGTTGACCTTCGACAAACATTATATAATTTACACACACAACTGAAACAGAGAGAGAGAGCTTGTTCATGAACACAACAAATTTAAGGCTTGCGTTAACTTATGCCCAGGAAAAAAAAAATATACTTATAGAGAGAATGTCATAATCATATTGTCACATTATATTTAGAAGATCAAGTATGCTTTTAAGATATTAGTTGGTATTTACGGTAATATTGGTTGGTTACCGATCCGCAAGTATCACGTTACCGGTGGGGAACCATCGCCGATACAGGCGACCGCTATGATAACACCAATAGATAGGTTCGTAACCGCCGTGGTATTGGGGCGGTCAAGGACAAAAAATGGAAATTGATTTTGGTACTATAGATCCCAATGAGGAATATTTTACGTTGGGAGACCCTATGGCAAAAAACTTTATAGATTTTTGGGCTTGGTCTCCTTAAACTTTGAAGTTGTCCAAGTTTGTTTCGAAATTTTAAAAACTCTAGAGTCTGATAGAGTATTTAAAAGGTGTAGTTTGAGAGCTTTATATAGTAACAATCAAAATTTTAATTAGAACCAATTTTGTCATACACGCTTTCACTTAATTCCAATTGTTAGAATTCTTATAAAAATCAAACCGAATATGAGGGATTAATAGGTTATTTAGAAGCATTAGTTAAAATTAACTAGTTTGAACCAATTGATTAAAAACACAGTAACATGTGAGAGCTTCACACTATCGCATACTTTTTTTCTTGAAATTGTAACATACAAAAGCTTTACACTATAGCAATCAAAAGTTTTGATTGAAATTGACAATACCAAACACCATATAAATATGGCCTTATGCCTTATGGCCCTTGGAGCGTCTTTGTAACCCATATAGACATTGTTAAGCATAAAAGCACGAAGGCAATTCAATTCCAGGGTATTGTCGGTGCATAAGGAGTTAAAAATACACAAACTGTGGTTGGGATCAACAGAAAAAAGCTGTAAAATAAATGCTTAAGTATACACACACAGATCTTTATCCATAATGAAGCCATTTGTATTATGTTCTACAACAAAGAGAGAGAAAAAGGAAACAAATAAGAAAAAAATATATATATCTTGAGCAAAAAGTAAAGAACAATATTATACGTTTTCTCAATTTGTTAACAACAACAACAACAGCAACAACAGCGAGGATGATAAATAATAGTAACAAAAAATGTTCATGCTTTCCATGAACTCAGATTCACAAACAATTATTGTCGATAGAAAATAAGTTTTTTTCTTAAATGGAACCCACGATTATGTATTTGTTTCAGAAAAAGGGCATAAACGATTCAAGAAAAGTAGAAAATCATTCAAAGATAACAAATTGTCACGGCCCAAAAGAGCTCTTGTTGAGAGGTGGGCAGTCCATGATTTATCGGTCCTCTACCTAGCCGATGTGGGACGGTAGTATCCCGCTCTGATATCACTTGTCACGTCCCAAAAGAGCTCTTATTGAGAGGTGGGCAGCCCAGGACTTAAGTACTGCTCTTCGGTTCTCTACATAGCCGATGTGAGACTTTTTGTACGTTACAAAATGCACACATACATATATAAAAAAATTAAAAAAAAAAGGCGCTATAGTTACTGGAAAACAGTATTCAAAAAGCCATAAAAAACGAAACAATTAAAAGCAAAATAATATGCCTTAAAAAGACAAGAAAATAATATGAAAAAAGTTAAATTAATATGCTTAGTTCATTTAGCAATAAAGAAAAGAAAGGCAAAATAAAGACCTGTTAGATGGTGAAGAGATCCAAAGAGAGATAGGTTAGACTAGTCAGCTTATGAGAGTCAAAGAAGGAAAAGGAGACAAGTTTGGTTTTTGCAATATATAGATTTATTTTTAGAGTTTAAGAGTTTGAATCGTCTTAGAAATCATAAAACTGAACTTTTGAATTAGCAACGAAAAAAGCCCTAATCATAGTGTATATCGTATTAAGATTCGTACGCTTTTCAAAATTTTAACGACCATATCCATATACAAGGATCAATTTTGAGTCTCAAGATCTAGAGGACTTTGTGTAATCTCTCTCATAGTTTAGTTTTTTTTCTTATTTTTTTTCTTAGTTTTTAGCATCAATCTCTATCCTAGTTGATCATGACTCAATAAAAGAAAACTAAGGGCTTGATTTGCGGGTACCATACTAAAAATTGACAACATGAAAGTACTACAATCGTATATCAAACTGTTAAAAATTTAATTTAGCTAAGACAATACTTTTTACAGTAAAAAAAGCCCAAATTCTTATTGTAAGAATTTTAAAGAAAAAAATTGCATATGCGATAAAGTTGGAAAACAAAAGAAAAAATAATTCTACGTATAAAAAATTGTTTGGTTGTGGACTTTAATTTGCTAAATATTTGATCCCAATTTTTTTTTTCTTACCCCTATGGTTTCTGTTGCTTGTGGAATAAAAGTATTTTTGTTACAAAAGAATTAGGAGATTTTTTCTGGGGGATACTGATGGCACAACTTGTTGCTATCATTCCAAAAAAAGGTTAAAACGTGGAAGTAGAAGAAACTATAAACAGAAAGTATGTATTTACCATAAAAGATCGATACAAACAAAATAAAAAAATAATTGAAATATCTTTTGCGAGAGCCATGTTGATCATCGTTGTTGGAAATTCAAGCACTTAATTAATATCGGTCTTGTTTGGATATTGAAGAGGAGGTGAAAGAGGGAAGAAAACCCAAATGTGTAGGGTTGTTAAAAGTTAAAAAGTTCAAATACGGATTATTAACACTAATGCCCTTAAAATTTTGAGGTTTTTCTTACTTTGCTTGTTAAATTTTAAAAATCATTATTTTACACTTTGAACTTGTAAAACTTGTTGCTTTCCCCTTAAATTTTAAAAATCACCACTTTACTTCTTAAACTTTTAAAGCTTCTTACTTTCTCCCTTTAACCTTTGATTTTTTATTTAAATAGACAAAATAAGCCTACATGATTCCCATAAGACCACATATGTAACATTTTTTAGTAAGTTTCATATTATCCAACAACAAAAAAATTGCTTGATTGTGTACTTCTGTTAAATATTTGGTTACAACTATTCTATACACTTCTATTTTCTTGAGGAATAAAAGTATTTTTCTCGCAACAGAACTATAAGCCACTATTTCTCGTCAACAACTTTTTTTTATTTGCCATATTAACTATAGTTTAACAATGAGTAAAAAAACAAAAAACAAAATAAAGCAAAATAAACGACACATGCTGGAAAACGACGCCGACTTTAATACGACAATAAAAATGTAAAACACTAAAATCAAATAAACGACAAGAACCTAAAGGGAAAAAATTGCCACGTCAAAGGACATAAAACTGTTTAACGACAAGAAATGAAGAAATAACAACAAATACAAAAAGTCGGTATATATTATTTTCATGACATCTTAATAAACAAGAATTTGCCACTAACCTGCTTATAGCGAAGTATAAAAAGAAAAAAAAAAAGTTAAATCAGAAGGGAAAAAAAAAGGTAAAATATAGAAGCGGACTAGAGACTCCGCCGATAATAAACATATGGTACTCAACATGAAAAAACAGTGGATATTATTATTATTATTATTATTCTTATTATTGAACATGAGAAAATTTCTGTTGCCTGTTGCCGCAAATTCATTCTGAGACCATGACTCCTCGAAAAAAATAAAAGAAAGTAAAATAGCACATTATATTCCACGCAAGGAGGATCAAATAAATTAGGCAATTTATGATTTTCATTTTTAAAAAAGAAGCATGGAAGAAAGATAAAAATCCAAGCCAAATCAAGACCCCTTGCAAAAAATGTACAAACGGGAAAACTACATTTTTTTTTCAACTGCTAATCTCTCTATCGAATTTCGGTCGTTTTGCACTCTGCACCTCAGGCATGGAACTCCCGCGCTGCTGGAATGATGCATCATGCTGATATGAACAATTGGCTCCATGTCTGCAACCCCTTGAGCTATTAAAGTATATGCAAGGTTTCATTATCTTAGGCTTCGAATCTCTTGGCTTGTGGCCATTTACTGGTTCCGGATTTGTTACTGGTTGGTGGCTATAACGGTTACCATATTGTGGAAGGGCCTCTTGCTTCTCTCCCCCATGTTGCTGAATCAAGCTCTTGTAGTAACTCATGTCTTTTGGCAGAGCAGCTACATGAGAAGGGGGCGGACAGGGAACGGACATAGACAGGGGAGGAGCAGGAAGCCGTGAATTAGGAAGGTGCCCCATTGCAGCCCCATTTGGCTGGGGATAGACAGGTCCATTTGATACAGCAGCTGACATGGGTATGCCAGAGGGTGTTCTATTAACCTGAGCAGGCGGTGGATCTGACATGGCCACAGGAGATGGCCTTGATATGGATGTATTCTGTGAGTTATTGGCGGAGGTTCTATAATCTGTCACCAATTTCTCAACCATCTTTGGGTTGCTAAGAAATTTAATTAGCAATTCATGGTCAATTAAGTTTCCTCGCTCGTTACTGTTTGCGAGTCCTGTCAAGGCAGCAGCAAGAAAACCAGGTTCTGCTCCAAGAGCCGTTCCAGCCACCTGCTTTTCAGGAACAGGAGGATTTGCCATGTTCATTGCGCCGTGTTGCGATGAAGATGGAAGTCCAACGGGTTGTTGAAGGGACTGTGAGCTTATTTGATGATCATATGGTGCCATGGGTTCAGATAGTGTATCCGGTGCAACATCTTCATCTTCAATGGGAGTAATGGGTATCGAGGGAGTTTGCCCATCGTCATAGCAAGAATCTTCAGCATTCAGCGTGACTGATGGACTGGGTAATTTAAAAATAAAAAATAATAAAAAGTTCAGTTCAAGGAAACATCAAAACGCAAGATCAAGATATGTAGTAAGCCAAGAATCAAACTTTGGTGGAATTGCAGAAGGACGTGGATAAACTGCTTCGAGTACTCTCATCTCCCTCTGATTCTGAATTCCAGCTTCTTCACTTTCATCCCCAGCAACAACTTGCCAGGTCAAGTCGAGCACAAACTGTTAAGAGGTCAGATAACCAAAAGGGAAGAGCAGTGTGTGTTAAAATCACAAGAAAAAATACGCTTCTATTCTCATAGCCATACATTTAAACTGCACACTGAATAGGTAACATAAAAAAGTAAATCCCAAAGTTCGAGTTTACCCTTGGAGGACATCTCCATTTGATGGTAGGAATTTGGGACAATTTAGTTTGTAACACATTTGCAGGATGAGATCCTTCAAATCCAGGAGGTAGAACATCATCAGAGCCAGTTCCTGTTGAATGTGACAGCCATGATGTCTTCGCTTGAAGATGATCTTGAGATTCTAATCCAACTTGTGAAGGAGATTCTTCTGATAGAAACAGCCTAACCTGTATACGGGTGAAATGTTAGTTCTGACAGTTAATGGCTACATTTTGTTGGATGATAAGCCCCAATCCCTGAAGGACATTGCAAACTCAAGAACCGGAGCATTGGTGAACATGAATATTGATGCGTGCATGTAAGAAATTTTGAATTTTATAACAGACCTCATTAACATAATATTTGAAATGAAATTTCTTTTGTAAAATGAAAAAAGAAAAGCACCAACATAAACAGAGGAAAAACAATAGAATAAGAAAAAATTCCAATGAAATTTGGCAGAGGACAAACATGCTAATAATAGATTCTCTTTTATCACATTCTAACTCCATATCTGCTAGTCAAATTTTTCCAAGGAATCAAATTCTGGTAACCAGTTTTCTATAGATTATCATTTGCACACCAATATGGGTTTACAATATGATTGCCACTAAATGATCAAATCAAATTTATTGGTTCAAATATCCAGCCTAGTCTACTAGAAATATAAACTTCTAGCACTGAATAGGAAATCAATACACATTCACAGAAAACAAAGACGTAGCTGGGAGTTAAATGTATGTGTGACTGGTGCACCTTTCAAATCTTTTTGCTAACCTTTCGTATAATCAAATCTTTCCAATGCCATAAAGACAACCACAATCACTTTAGCTACCACAAAACAAGAAAATATGGATGTAATTTTACAAAGATCTTAAACATCCATCAAATGCATGGAACCTCTAACAGAACCCTCAGCACTACCTCTCTCTCTCATGAAAGTATATATAACATCTTTTCCATCCAAAGGAAAAAAGAAATCCTCAAGCACATTAAAAATGAAATGCTTACTTCTTCCATTTAAGGGCACATATTCATCCCAGATCCAGATTGCAACTTATTGAATTACCAATTTTTCTAATAATACTTTTACAAATGCTATTATATCAGTGAATGTTTTCGTGAAAAGACCTCATGTCAAGGACATCTTCTCTGCTGAAAATTTTGGACACTATGAGGCATCTTCTATCTTCTGAAAAAGTTACTTTTTTTGCTTTAATGCGGCGCCTCTAAACAAGAGGTAGCAAAATTTCAACATGATAAAAACTACTTTTTACATTACATCAACTACTTAGACAGTCGACATAGCATCAAATTAGGACAATGTTTATGACTAACCGCGTTACAAGCATAGGTCTGCTTCCTAAAGTTCCACATCCATCATATCCATCACCTACCAAGTCACCCCATAAAGGTCTTAATTTTTACCATTTAAACACTATATACTAACACCGCATCTCAATTACAAGTTAACGGTAATTCACATCAGCTACCTTCTCAACTTAAAGCTATTATCCAAGTAAAAGCACTACATTTAAAAATTAACTTGCTTTTTTATGTTTCTTTGTCTCTAAAGCAATGCAAAACAAATGCAAAACAAAATTGAGACTGAACCAATTGTTTTCTATGCTACACTTCCATAACCAACAAAAAAACGATTTTTACTCTGTTACATATATTTGATATCCACATAATGCATGCAATAGAAAGAATCTATAGACGCAGAACGTTTCAAAATTGATAAAAAAAATCCATACCCCAATGCAAACATCCTACAACAAAGTGAGAGCACTAAACTAAATTCTCAACAAAAAAAAAAAGCTCAGAAAATCAAACAAAGCAGCAGCTTAACTCATTAAGATCTTTGAATCAACCAAACGTTAAGACAAAGGCACAAAAATGTTTAGACAATAAAGAAGACACAACATGTTCAGACGACAAACGCTAATCATCATCACAAAAGAAACCGAAGTTCACAGAGTTGAGCTGATTGATTCTCTTCCCTTTTTTTCCTTCTTTCTTCATTTTGGAGTATTTTCACTATTCTTAGATACGAATAACATCATTTCTCTTCAGATTCGGTCATTATCAATCTAAATTATCGTTAATTAATCAATTGTCATTATTACCTGACAAAGGTTAACATCTGAAGCCCAAGAGACCCTTTTCGATTTGTGCGATTCCCGCATATTCACAGAACCAATTAACAAAAACAAAAAATTCACGAACAACAACAACAAAGATTTTGTTTTCTTCAATTTCTGGATTTAGATTTACAGGTCCTATCAACAATGTAAACCCCTACTAAAGCAAGTTTCGAAACCCTAATTTTTACTTCCTCCTCAAATCCCCTCACCCCTACTAAAGTAAGATTCGAAACCCTAAATTTTTACTTCGTATTCAAATCCCCTCAACAAAACTTCCCCCAAATTCAGAAGCTTTACACGATCGATTGAAATCAAATCGAATCGAATCAAATCGCTAAGACTCGGAAGACGCCGATCGAGGTTGTTTATAGGCCAGAGGGCGCCACAGAGCCATCCAAGGAAACCCTACATATCCTCTGGTTTGAGGCTTTCGCAGCTTTGTATATATCCCATAAAATACAAATTTCCTTTTTAATTTTAATTATTTTATTATTAATTACGATTGTGATTTTATTTAAATCAATATTATTATATAGAATAAATTGTACTGTACACCCAATGCTATACATTTCTTTTTTTGTCATAATACACAATGTTTTTTTAACCTCAGCCAAATGCACATTCAACTTAAAAATTATTAGAAATTAAGATCCAATAACTATTTTAGCTTTCATCCAATACTCTTTTCCACGTATCGAGTTTTATTTTTTCTTAAAATTATAAACTCTACCCTTACAAAAACTTACATACGAATCTTGTGACTAAAATCCTGTTATAGTTATTAGACCTCAATTGTCAATAACTTAAAATTTAGGATATTTTTTTGTCAAGATTAAACATTTGAAGTACGTTATGTAAAACACGAATAGTTCAGTACAACAGTTCAATTTACTATGCTGCGTATTACATATAAATTATAAGTACCAATATTTCTCTTAAGGTAAATTTCAAAAATTCCTTTCTAATTGTGTCATTTATATCAATATGCCCCTTAAACTTACTCGTTGAACTATAATATTTCTTTAGATTCACCCATTGAACTTTGAAACATGTTTTTTTGGATGAAATTGCTGAATTTCATTTGATTTAAGATTAGATATAATACTTAAAGGTTAATATGAATGTCTTTTTTATTTTAAATAAACTAGTTGGATGCAAAATTCTTGTATATGTGATTTTTTAAAAGCTTTTAGTAAACAAATAAATTTACTTTTTTAATATGCATAATAAATATTATTTTGTTGAAAAAATAATACACCTTAGAGTTTAAAGGATGGACATATAACAGTATTATAATCCTTAAGCTACGGCAGATATGTTTTAAAGTTTTTGGGCTATTAAGTTGATAGCGCGTGAGAGTTGAGAGAGTTTTGTAGGGGCAGTTGTGAGATGTGACGCGTGAAGTTGGCTGATTTAACTGGCGCTTGTTGAAATGCGAGTGGGAGTTGGTTTAACTTCTAGATAATGGTAAGTGGACTTGAACATGTATAGGTGAGGATACGGCGTCCGCTTAAATCAGCCATGAAGTCATGTCTGGCTGCCACTTTTTCTCCACGTGTGACGTGTCTATTCTTTTAACTCTTTACTTGGTAGTCCTGTTCTTGTACGTAAAAAAGAAAAAGAAAACAAATATAATCAAAAATTGGGATATTAAAAAAATTGGGAGCATCCTACGGATATTTAAAAAAATCCTATTGGTTCTACCGACTCTCAACCGTTGGATTTTCATATCTGATCTGATTATTTTTTATTTTTTAGAAATTGAGTTTTAAAAGCAGACAAATTCGAAAATCTAACCAGACATCCCCCAATAAATGGGTAAAGAAAAGCTCAGATGGACTTGGAGACTTTTTGGACAATCATTCTGTATGTTTGGGCTCGGCAACCATGTGGATTATGTTTGGTAATATGGTTGAAATTATAAGTTAAAACTAAAACATTGTAACATGTGAGAGCAACAAACTTTTGATTTTTTTTTAACATATGAAAGCTTTATAATGTAGCAGTTGAAATTATTAAGTTTTATAATTAGTTCCATCTAAGATTGCCAAACGGAGCCGTGACTTTGAATAAAAGGGCAAAGAAAGTGGAAAAAGCAACCCAAAAAAACGGAAAAGAAAAAGAAAAACATCATTTGAAGTTTGGTACAATCAACTAGAAAAAATTACCCTGAAAAAGAACAAAAATAGAGAAACAAAATTTTTTTAAAGAGAGAGACGGCAAAACATTGAATTGACACTTAATAAGTAAAAGACAGAAAACAATTCACATAGATTAGTATCAACATTATTTTGCTTGCACAATTGAGCCTCAATACAGTTTTTTCCCCCTCCTCTTGTTTCAATTTTGGAATACTAAAACATAAGCTTAGTAAATGTCACCAGCGTCCATTACTCACAAATGATTTGCTGTAGATTTTATGGAGATATATTCATGGGATCTACACGAACCACTGCAAAATCCATTTCCTGAAAAGGAAATTTCGCTACACCAAGGGCGACTCTGTTTGCTTGGTTGGTGAGATTGACAACGAAAATTCAAACAGATCGGTACATAGAATGGGATATTTTCTGCGTTAAATGACAACCATGAACCATGTGAAAATATAGGAATAATCCACGTATTCTAGTCCGCATAATTTCGTATCTAATGCCACTTCATACAAACGGACTTGAAGAGAGAGAGAGAGAGAGGGCGAAGATCATGTGAGGTTGACATGCGGACTTCTAAAAACCTCTTGGGTTGATGAAAAAATCAATTTGCAATCGGTAGGCTAGCCACAAGATTCGTAAGGTGTGTGATGACAAATAAAGAAAAGAACACTGACCCAAAGTGGAACTCGATACTACGTTTATAATATCGACCCATCTAAATAGATTTTATATTCAGCCACAGTTTTTCTTTTTTTTTTTTTTTTTTCATTAGGAAGATGAAATTTAGTTTTATGTTGTGGACCTGTGGCTTTGTTTTAAGCACCCTCTCAATGAAATTGCATGATCATTTAAACACTTAATAGCAAAATTTGTAGGCAAATGTGGTCAAAATAAAATAAAATCTGACAAGCCACGGAAATAAATCGATGAAAAATATAGAATATTCAATTTATTACAATGACACACGGCAAGGAAGTCTTCAAGAAGCTCCTCGCCTTGTATAGTTGCCTCAACTTTGGAATAACAAACAAATGCGTCTATACCAAACCTAATAATATCAAACCCATATTATATCATTTTTAGATAAGGTAACAGAAAAAAAAATGGTAGTGGTAACAATAAAAATGTACATAAAACATCACTCAATGTCACATATATATATATATATATATAAAGAGAGAGAGAGAGAGAGAGAGAGAGACTCCCAGGATTTTGCGTGGATTTAAAGGCACCATTCAAGCAGAAGAAGCTGGAGTACAAAACTAAAGTAGCTAGCTACCAGTCAAGTAAAAGATCAACTATTTGACTCCAAATTTTCTGTCAAGGACTGGAGACCCGCCACTATTACCCTTTTTGGCATATGATCAGATCAGCCTTTCACCTCTGCCATTTTCTCTCTGAATGAAGCGAAATTCAAGCAATCAATAGTTTTGTCGTAGCGTAAGGCTCATGAAAAACGTATAAAGTCCCAAAGCAAACACTACTTGTCTAGACCAGTGAGAGTCAATCAATGATTAAGCAAATAAATAAGAGCAGGAAAAAACAACTAAACATGCATTAAGTTCAGAAAATGTGATGCTAGGCATGCTTACCATTAGTCTTCACACCCTGCTGCGCTTGAGACATATACCTTTGGATACGTGGAGACCCCTGCCTTCCATTTGCTGCACCGGGCAAAGAATGTCTCTTTTTAATGTGAATCTCTCTGTCCTGGACATCAGGGCTGGATCTTGGAGAATTGTTCGCATTGACCTTCGCTCGAGCCGATTCCGTCGCCTGCATAAAGTGGGGGAGAGAACTGTTGCTGCTGCTATCTCGCGGTTCTTCCTCAGTATTCTCGGCTCTCATTGAACCAAAGGAATTGTGTCCCTTTCCACTTTTCTCTTCTTTAGGCAATTTTTCCACGCTACTTCTTGAACCAGAACCGTGATTTGTGTTCAAGGGTGATTTTTTAGCAGCAGACAGGGACCTGCGTTTTGGGTCAGACCCACTCTTGTCAGATTTATTTTTTCGGTCTTTGACTGAAACCTGACTAGCGGGTGTCCCCTGGGATTCAGCAACAGTAAGAAGGCTTCTTGGAGAAGCTTCTGGAGATGACACATGAGCTTGAACACCTGTCTCAGGCTGCTGCTGTTCCCTCTGAAACTCGTATGCATTCTTCCCTGGCTTCAGCTCTGTCTGTGGTGAATCCATAGAAACTACAGAGCTAACAGGTTCTCCATTTGCAACATCAAGTTTCTCTTGCTGATCGGTGATTGAGGGAGACAAGCTAGACTCTGTGACTGTCGGGACATCCTTTGCCTCGAGATCCAAGTTTTTATCTCCGTTACTAGGATTGCAAATCCCTTCCTCTGAAGCTTTGGCTTCATGCTCATGTTCCATGGTTCCAACATCAGATCTATCCGGTGAATCAAGAGTGGAAGTCACAGAGAGCTCAGTACCACACTCAGAGCCACCAAGCTGAACTCTTGATCCGTGAACTGGACTTTCTGCCATACCTATCTCCTTTGTCCTGATTATGGATTGTGACTCAAATGAGATTGTATCCTTGTGCGATTCATCCCCAGATTCTTGATAGGATGAACTCATCATCCGACCTGAACTGACAGCCGAACTTGGCTCTTCAAATTTTGACTGGGCAGAAATAAATGAAGGATTACTCACCTTCTTTGATCCATAAACAGATTTCTCTGCATTGGATTCTGTCTCCAGTTCTTCAGAGGCAAGTCTTTTTGTTGAACACTTTGGTTGTTCAGATCCCTCAAAAAGAGGTTTGTACTCCACTTGGAGATCCACATCTGGCTGCGTGTCTTGATTTTGAAGAGAATTTATCTCTGCTGAGGACATTTTCACGTCAGACGTGCTTGTGTTCTCAATCTTAGGTTGATCCAAATTATCCATGATTGAATAAGTGGTAGGATGACAGGTCTGAAATTCAAATTTGTCTGCCTCATAAATAATAAGATTGTCTTCACTTTCGGATGGCACAGCTGATTCATGAACACTACTGGACTTCGAGTCCACTAACTCACAAATTATTTCAGATTCTACTTTGGTTTGCAATAAAGACTTGGAATTTTCTTCCTTTTCCCCTTCAAGTTGCTCTGTGACTGATTCTACTTTCTTCGACTCTGCAGCATTCACTAATGAGACCGACATCCATCTCTCCAACCATTTCCAAGCAGAATCAGGCTTAGAAGGATCACACTTAACGTTGATAGGTTTGGTCTTTGAAGTTGATTCTAAAAGCTGCAATCAAAGAATCAACCATGGAACCAATATATACGTATGTGGGGTAAAAGGCCTTAAACATACTTGCAAAAAAAAAAAAGACAGAGAAATATCAACTGTACCTGGCGAGCAAACCTATTGCTAAGTAGCTTCTCAGTACTAGTTTTAACCCCACTCGATTTGTTTGCTGCATTTTCTTGCTTCTGAAACATGAAAAATGTGAAGTTAAAATGTTAGAATAGGATATAATCGTATTTGACCATATAATATCTTGTGCAATTGAATTTGTCGTAAGTGAACAAGAACAAAGAAAGGCAAGAGTTTGTCCAAATATGAACTAGAATTTAGATTATAGTGATCACTAATAGCGGCATGACAACAAGCAAAAAAATTTAATGCACAAAAAATTTGAACTCCAAGGCAAAGGGTTGAACATCCCAAGGGTGACACCTAACCTTTGCCAACATCAAGGATTAGGCATCCTAGTTAATGAGACCTAAGCTTCGACAAAGGCTTTCACGTAATGTTTTTATTTTTATGTTTTTTTTTTCCTTTCTTCCTATTCATAAGCCCATCTGACAATTGAGGAAGATGGAAATTTTAGTGAGGTAACTGGTAACATTACCTTCCCGTCTGACTTTTGACATGATCCTTCCAGAGATAGTCGAGCATACCGAGCACGAACAAGAGCTTGCATTTTCACCATGCCCTGAACACACCGTAAAGTTCCTACAGCATGCCTACGAACAATATGACCTCGAACTGCAGCTTGCAACTTAACTACGTTCTTGAGCTTTAGCAGTGCTCTCTGAGCCTGGTAAATAATTGACCAAAAATCAATTCAAGTGACTACTGTGAATTCAGTTTTATGCTTGAATAAAGAGAATAGAGAAAGTACCAAAAACCCTCTAACAGCAGTCTGGATGGCAATGACATCTGACTCCTCAATTTTGGCATCAGACTCGTTTTCATTTTCATTTCCAGTTTCATTTTCATTTCCTGTATCTTGTTCATTTCCAGTATCCTTTTCATGTTCAGTCGCCTTTTCATTTCCAGTCTCATTTTCATTTTCAACAGTAACTACAGTGTCTGGTACTTCTGCTTTCGCTGTCACTATCAACTGGGGTTTCTCATCAGGGCAATGTACCATGGAGATTTTCTCTTGAGCAGTGGTGTCGGCTGGTGCTCCAAAGTTAACATTGGCAGATTCCGAGCCCTCCTTGTTTCCAAAAGTGTGGGTGGGGGTCTCTGTGATCCCAGTGTTGCTTAGCACTCGATGACGTGCAGACCTCTTGCGAAAACTCCACCCGCGTTTATCGCTTGAGCCCTTACTCTATAACATAATTAATTCAAAGTTAATCAGCATACACCGAACATACACAGAGAAAAACACCTAACTACTGTTCACAAAATTACCCAAATAACTATACATTATTAAGTCACTAAATTTTTTTTTTTGAAGGGATTAAGACAATAATTTTTGGTACCAGTGTCATGGAACAATAAAATAAGCACATAAATAACTGAATTTTCATAAACAAAATAATGATAATTTATTATAGGTGTCCATTTAAGGAGACATATGATAATTGACATAAATACAAAATTTGCACAATCAGGGGAAAAAAAATCTTTTTTTCTTTTTTGATGACATAATATTTCGATGATTTGCATCCCTGCAATACGCAATAAGAATCATTCGCCACAAAAAAAACCATAGCGTTAGAAACTTGGGACTGGTTTTATGATTAAGGGAGTATACTGATGATTAGTGACTTTCCGTACAACTGGCAATTACCATTCGAGGCTTATCTTCTCACTTTTTAACTTTTCAAAAGCTTCTAAAAATAACGAAAAATAATTTGGAAATCTGAGATTTACACCAAAATTCACTAAGATTTAATACAATCAATCCGTAATCATGCATTCCCATTTAGACCTCAAATTTCTGTCAATCTCACGGCCAAAACGGAATTTTTTTTTGTACAATTTTTAACTTATACGAACAATCATATTCCAGGTTCTTAAAATTCTTAACTGAACAGTCAACAAAAGCAACGTACTAAATCCCAAAAAAAGAAAGAAAGAAAATAACTGCTCTTCCAATTACTTCCTTTGATGAATCAAATAGATTTCGTTCAGTGAAGATCAAAAAAGAAAAATTTTCGCAACTCCACTTGATCACTGGTCGCATTCAAGCTCTACTCAGTAAAGACAGATCTTTTGAAAAAAAAAAAAAAAACTACTAAAATTTATCAAAAACTTCCCTTTTTCATCGTTTTCATAGCAGAGCATTGACGATTCCAAGTAACTCCATTAGCATTTCGCATTTTCGATAATTAAAAACCAAAAAATTCAACAAAAATGCAAATCAAATAAAAAAAACACAACACAACACAACACCAAATCCTCATCTAATTTTCACAATCCTCAGTCAAAAAAAAAAAGAAGAAATCAAAAATACCTCAGTGACTTCAAGATCATCCTTGTTCGCCGAGTCGCTACCGCATGTGATTATTTTGAAACAAGAAGTAGATTTTCCCATTTTTCTGGGTGTTTTTTTTTTCACACTCACCAGTAGTTTCCCCCTCAGTTACTCAAAGACAAAAACCGTCTATGTGGGTGAGAGAAGCGTTGGAAATTGTAGACAAAAAAGCAAAAAGGCCAAAAAGGCGGACCTCAACAAACCCCTAAAATCCAGTTAATTCCCCACATTGGAGTCCGCCATTTATCAACCCCGTTGAACTCTACGGCCTGTCCGTTGGGAGAGACAGGACATAGAAAAAAGGGTGACAAATATTTTAGTGAAAGCCTGTCAGATCTCTTTATATTTTTTTTAGATAAAATTAATAATTATTATAAAGTTTGTGGAAAGAAATAATAATATTTTATCCAACCGTTGAATTCGCGAGAGGACAAAATTTTCCTGCCATAAATTTGCTGCGTTTTATCGAGCTTGACCGTTGAGCATGTAATCTTAACCTAAATCATGTGTTTTTGTGCTAATCAGAGTTTATCTATCTATTGCTTTTAATTTTTTGTCCGGATGTTTGGCTAATAACAAAAACTATTGATAAGAACTGTTTTTATTATAGTATATAATAATTTTACATTATAATAAATTTTTTTTATTGTACGTATGAAAGCTTTATATTATTTATATATATGAAAGCTTTATATTATTTATAACTGAGTTTATGATTCATACCACCGTTAATCAAACACCGTGTAATGTGTGGGCTATTATATAATGATGTTAACTTTGGAATTGGGCATAACTTATTCTAGTATTTTTAGTTTTCTTATTCAGCCAAAAAAAAAGTCTTTCAAGGCTTTTCCTTCTTTTTTTTTTTTTAGGAAAGTCTTTTCTTTATTTACCTTATCATTAACTCAAGACTTTTTTGCCAAAAAAAAAAAAAAGACTTAAAACTTGAGAGTTTCGAGATTTTCAATAAAACACTTTAATGATATAGAAATCATAAATAAAGGAAAAATATTGAGACCTTCAGAATATTTTTTTTAAATAAAAGGTAAAGGATAAAGATTGATGGAATATGAGAAGAATTATTGTGCGTGCCAACAAATACAACCATCCCTCTCTCTCTCTCTTTTTTTTTTTTTTTTGGAATATAAGAACAAGGGTAAAGAAAGAGAATCAGATCATACTTTTTAATTTTATTAATGATGATTAATGAATTATGACTTCTGTACCATTAAAGGTAAGGCAAAATTAGTAAACCATAACTTGCGTAGACAATATATCGTACTTAATTATATACTTCCAGCTCAAAAAGTAAATGATTCTTAAATTTTTTATTTTAAAGAACTGGCCAATCGCTTCAGCTAAACAAAATCAAATTCATTTGTATTTGAGAAGCGACACCTTGTTTGAGTTTAATAAGTTGTTTGATAAATACTATAACATGTAAGAGTTTTATATTATATAATTTTTTTTTATTGTAATATGTGAGAGCTTTATACTATTTTTAATTAAAAAATTGGTCAAAACTAACTTTAATTATGATTCGCAAAATAATAGTCGGTTACAAGTTATTTTTTAGGTTTAATCAATATAATTTAGTACTATTGAAATGTCAAATTTGCCCCTTATATCACAAATGACCGAGAAATTGATCAAAGCGAAAAAAGGGACATATCGTGGGCTATTGTTGAGAAATTGAAGGGGAAAAAACATCGAAGAAAACCGGGTAGTATGTGCCTGTGTGGGGCCCTTTCTCATGTGTGGATTATTAAGAAAACCGGGTAGTAATTTTTTTTTTATTCGAGTAACTAGCCAATCGCTTAAGCTAAACAAAATCAAATTCATTTGTATTTAAGAAGCAACACCTTGTTTGCATTTAATAAGATGTTTGACATGATAGTTAGAACTAAAAATATTATAATATTAAAAATTTTACACTGTAGTAATTTTTTTTCTTTTTTATTATAACATGTGAGAACTTTATATTATTTTTAACTGAAAAAATATTTCAAACTAACCTTAGGAAATAGGCTATTGGGATTCACAAAATAATAGTTGGTCACAAGTCATTTCTGGGGGATAATCAATATATTTTAGAACTATTGAAATGTCAAATTTGACCCTAACATCACAAGTGACCGAGAAATTGATCAAAGTGAAAAAAGGAACATATCGTGGGCTACTGTCGAGAAATTGAAGGGGCAAAAACATTGAAGAAAAAGGGGTAGTATGTGCCTGTGTGGGGCCCTTTCTCATGTGAGGATTGTTAGGAATTAAATAAATAAAAAATGGTGTCTTAAGGGAAACAAAGGAGGTTGTCTAGTATCTCTCTGAAAAATTATTGGTCCTCTAAACAGTTACCCCTAACCTACCCCATCCCTTTGACAGCTATTTTGTCCTCCCAAGGACACGTGGACGACTGTGAAGGTGACACGTAACATCACATGGGAGCCCTGGCCCACAACGAGAAAAATGATATATTGCTTGCACAAACACAAGGCGTGCCATCTTAGATCCGTTCTGCTCTGCGGCCTTGCAAGTTGCCATGAGTCTATCATGTGCTGCCCAACCATCACATTATGATCCCGAATTTGATTGATGTTTTGGATTCTTGACCTCGTCAAATCTAAACGACGTGTCGTATATTTACATGGACCCTTCAATGTTACGCCTTCAATGTTACGCATTCTAGCACATGTTATACTCACACAAGAACATGTTAAAAAATATATACGCTACAATTAAAAAAAAAGGACATGATTGGTCAACTATATAGAGTCAGTCAAATCTTTTGGTTGGCCATTAAAAAAATTCCAAAAATCTACTAACTAGCCGCGAGACATTACAAAAAATCAGAAGGGAAAATACCAAAAATATATATATATTATAAAAAGGTTTGTGCCAATCCTACAGGCCGCAGCCAATCAATCCTGTATTGAATCTAAATGTGGCATTAGTTAGTTGTGTTGTCTTCTTCCTTTCCCTATATTGTCCTTGAAGGGAATACAACTAATTATGATCACCTAACCATTATAAAAACTATTTTTTAATCTTTTGTAGCATAGCAACAATTTGAAACGTATTTGGGTTAAACCCATCGTAATGGTTTGCTTTTAAAGGTTATTGAAAGCAAAGCCAGAGAGATCTAGCACAGACGGGCAAGACCGATTGCTTCATAGTTGGCAAGTTAATTTCAGCAATCAACCAAGCATATATAATAGGTACAACAGCATATGACTGTCCACCATATGGAC
>CAMOHE010025263.1:0-28816 GCA_946598075.1 Artocarpus hirsutus | reverse complement strand
TTCACATAGGTTTGCCTTATGCATGCAAAATCTGATGCAGTTTTTCTCATTACTTCAAACTCATTTTGGAGTTCAAACAAAATTTGTTCATTCAGATAATGCTCCTGAACTTGCCTTTTCTGAATTCTTTCATTCGAAAGGCATTATGTCTTTTCATTCTTGCATTGAGAGACCACAACAAAACTCTGTGGTTGAGTGAAAGCATCAAAACATTCCTAATATAGCTCGTGCCCTGCATTTTTCGGTGCAAATTTCTATTGTTGATTGCAGATATTGTGTTCTCACTTTAGTTTACTTGATTGATTATTCATACTCCGTCCCCACTTTTGTCCAATAAAACACTCATTGAGTTTCTGTAACACAAAGTACCTTCATATTCACATCTTCAAACTTTTGATTGTTTGTCTTATAGCACAACTTTACCTTGTTATCACACAAAAGTTTTCTCCAAGAGCCGCACAGATGTTTTTCTTACATATCCTCCTAGGCCTAGCTACAAGTAGTGGCAGAGCCACATGTAGTTGAGTAGGGGTACGGACCCAACTCAACTTTTAAAATACTGTTTTTTTATTCTATTTTTTTTCAAAAGTTTTAGTTGTACTTTTGTTTTACATGAAAAATTATTGCCCAATTAAATATTTGAGATATATTATTGTGCCTCTATTTGCTATAAAAATTATGATTTGTGCCCCTACTTAATACTCAAGACATATGACTATGTCTATATATAATAAAAAATAACAAATTTTTTTGTCTAGTGCCCCTACTAACAAAAATTCCGGCTCTGACACTAGCTACAAGGGAAACAAACTGTTGGATTTTTCTGCCAGCATAGAGTTTATATCTCGAGATGTTGTCTTTTTTTCCTTTCTAAAATTCTCATTACCAACAAATTATCTGATTTATTTTTGAAAATATTCTCCCTTGTCTCTGATCACTCTTCCTCTAATCATTCTCTGTCGAGTATATCATACTCTTCTATAGTATCCTAAAAAAAAAAAAAAAAAATTTGTTGGTGCTCCTTCATCCAATGTTGAATACCCCTTACTCTCAGGATGTTGTTTTTCGGAAGTTGCAAGAGACTTGGTCTCCAGAGTTGCATGATCTTAAAAGCAATGGCACATGAAGCCAACACATGAACTTTAACAACTTTGCCTCTTGGTAAACATCTAGTTGGCTGCAACAAGAATTGTTGATTACTTGCCACTTCCTTACATGTTGCTAAAACGGTCACATTGAAAGCCCTTCTTGCTCTAGCTACTATTCATGGATAAAATGTGCCTCAACTGAATCTTATTAATGTTTCTTTCACGGCGATCTTACAGAAAAGGTTCATATGTCCTTGTCACAGATCTTCACCATGAGGGGGAGAGTTTACCTAACAACACTATATGTAACTTTCATAAATTTCTTTATGGTTTAAAACATGCCTATTTTATGATAATCAAGCAACATTGCATATAAAAGCGAATCTAGTTTTTCGTGAACAAATTAAGCATATAGAGATTGACTGTCATCTTATTCGAGAGAAGATTTGGAATGAATGGTTAAAGACACTTCACGTTTCATCACTTTTTGATAAAGCCTCTCTTTCCTGCTCGGTTTGCTTTTCTTCTTGGCAAGATGAGAATTCATAATATACTCTCTCCATCTTGAGGGGGCATATTAAAATTATAGTTTGGGAAAACGTGTAACAAATAGAACTTAGTTGATAACAACAAATTGCCACTGTTATAAATGCTGGTTTTATCAATTAACAACAAAAAAGAGGTTTTGCTTCTATCTTTGTCGGTATTACTCATACCCATGCTACTAGACTCATGCATGTGATCTCCAATTTTCAGCTATATCTGCCAAGTAGAAATTCCTTATCTATTGATTAATATTCATCAGTTGCAATCATTTAGTATTTGGATACATCTCTTATAAGGTTCACGTGTCATGCATTAGAAAGGACTTATTATATGATCGGATCAAGGATCATCTTCCGAGAAAGACATGAGTAAATTAGTTGGTACGTTATTTTTTTACTATTTCAATTTTTTCTTTTCTTTTCTTTTCTATTATTCGTACCACTTTTTTTAGCTAAAAGAGTCCAAATACCCTTATATAATATATTTGTTAAATTTTAAAATAGTTGAAAATAATAATGTCTTTATGTTTATTAAAAATGATATATTGCAAACCTTCTTTTCATGGAACTGATGAAATTAAAAAAGAAATTACCAGAGAAGCGGTATTCCTCAAATTTGACCCAACAGAAACGCAAACATATGTGGCCCACGAATCTTGTATCTAAGCCCATGATGATAATGATATTCGACAAAGAATTTGCTATTATGAGCAAAGGAAAAAAATTACTAGCACATAAATTTAGGGTGTTTGAAATATTAGTTAGAATTGAGAGTTAGAACTAAAAGTATTAAAGTATGTGAGAGCTTTACACTTAGCATATTTTTGTTTTACATTATAGCATGTGAGAGCTTTATTCTATTTAAGTTGAAAATGACAAGTTAGAACTAAGTTTACCAAACTTCAGTTACATGGGTTTTTTATTTGGTCTCCGAACTAATATCTCGTTTGCAAGTATAGTCTGAATGAACAATTCAAACATAATATTATATAAATTTAAATTCTATGAGAGAAAATAGTATAACAAAAATTTAAACTTTTTCTTTTTGAAGTTTGGACTTCTTTTAAAAAAACTTAATTATTTGGTAACAGCTTGGTCATGATTTATTTTTAAAAGAAAAAAAATCCACAAACCTTTATATTTTAGCAAAATTAAAGTTACGCAATTTTGCAACGTTTATAAATTTTTGTAGAGTTTTACTTTCTTTCTTTTAGTTTTGAGCTAAAGTTGCACCCAGTCTGGGCACCAAATAAACTAATTAAAAACTCTAATGGCTTTATTATATAATATGCTTAATAGTTTTAATTATTTCTCAATTTATCTTTATATTTCACAAAAAACTATAAAAATACCCTCTAGATTTAAAAAACTTATTTCAATTTCATCTTTTATAGATTACCAGTAAAAAAAATTAAGTAAAGCAGCATAACTACCTTTAAGCACAATTTATGACAATTACTATTTCATAGATTTTAAAAGCATGAAAAGTCTTAGAACAAAACATCAAATGTCAAAAGAAGATTTCGAGTTTTTTGTTCTTATATGTTAAAATGCGTACTTTTCAAAAAAAAAAAATTCATGAAAAAATATTTTATAAAAAAATAAATGCGATTTATTTTGTCGTACTTTTTTTTGTTCACAAAGTTTGCAAGAAACGAAATTAATACTTTTATACTTTTATAAGTTTCCAAAAAGAGATAGATAAATTAAACAATAATTAAAACAAAAAGATGTATATAGTTGTGTAACACAAACTCTAATACAATGTATGCAGTCTATTTGGCATATACCCCTATGGCCATGGACTTTATAGCTATGGCCTTGGCAAAGCACCTCAAAAACCTAGCAAAATCCCAAACTACATAGGTCGTGGAAATAAAAGGGGGACAGACTATATTTCTTTCCCGATATCTATTTATTTATTTTTTAATGAGCATGCTGATTCGTTTGAAGACGACATTAATGCTTATATATAAAAGCCATGACAACTTTAAATACAATGCATTATGACATCGTAATGATTTGCGTTTCCAGTTGGCATTACTCTGCTTAACATTACTAATTATTCATATTAGTTATATATAATTATGGTTTCGCATGGAATTTTTATGGTTTTGTGATATTTAACATGTACATATGTAATATATATATGTAATATATATATATATATATAATTAATCATGCTACGACGATTATTGGTGTTCAACATCTTATACTAATTGAGAATGAGTTTTAATTATAATATAGGATTTTCAAGATTATAATGATATACGTTGGACGCATATATGAATGATTTATACGATAAAAAATTGTATATTATATGACCATCATCTTGGAGCCCTAGAGATACATCTTTTTTTTTTTTTCTTTAATCGATATTGAGGTTGTTTAAAATGCATTTTAACTTTTAGGAGGCGCAAATGTCTGAGAAGACAAGCGAGTTGATATGCAAGCAAGGACGTGTTCCGTGTATGACATGTTGTGTGCACTACTATTCTACAAGAAAGGCTACAATAGACATTTAAGAAAAACTAATAATTATGAAATATTTACAAAAGATTATTTCTTTTCCTTTTTAATCTATCCTGCATTCAATGAATTATTTTCATCTATATATTTGAAAAAATATGTATATTTGATGTTAAAAAATAATAAAACATGAAAAATAGGATTACAAACACAAACAAAACAAACAAGTATTATTGACATATCACATCCTGTCTCATTAATTATTGTACCAGAATGCTATCTTATTCTTATAAAAAATATTATGATAATAATTTTCATGTTCTTTCTATCAAATTAGCATACACTTCCTAAGAAGGGATATAAAATTATGAACACTAGTGAAAAAAATAAGAAATAAGAAATTTCGAAGGAAAAAAAATAAATAGAAGTACTTTAATAAACAATCCAAGCCATTACTAGGGAGAAGATCTTGCTCTTGTGAATATGGATATTAGTTGGACTATGATTTAAATTGATAGTAATTCTCCAATTCATTGGAGAATAAAATTCTGTTTTAATTCTTTTGTGAGGCTATATATAATTTTTTTTTTGAAAGGGCTATATATAAATTTAGTACATATAATATATTGCAAATAAAATTTTTAAAAAAAAAGTTGAGGGGGACTTGAGCCCCATGCCTTCATTGCCTCCGTCACTCAGCACTTTAGTCTTCAAGTGGTCCCAAAAATTTTTTTTAAACTGGCAGAGGGACATTAAAATATGAACTTTTTCCTAAGAATATTGGCTTTGATCACAAGTCCACATGCTTATGTAAATTCAAGCACTTATTCAATTCCGTTTCAAGGTAATAATTAAATATTCAACCCGGCATTTTGAGATCAAACTTAGCAACCCATGTCAAAGGAAACGAATCCAAATTAATTTAAAAATAAAATTAAAATGTTAAGAGCAAGAACTCACGATGAGGAATGACATACACACACGCAGATGCGTGTGTTCGTGTCTATATATATATATATATATATATATATATATATATATATATATATATTATTTTCTAGCCTAACCAAATCATGTTCGTATTAGCGAAGCTGCTTTCCTCGAAAGGGAATCGATCCTATCCCCTTTCTCATCCGGGCAATTAGTCAAATCTCGTGCTATATACATACATAAAAACTTATATTATCCAATCACTTTGTTTTTCCATTTCCATATACCTACTTATATCCAACTAATCCATATGCAAGACTAACTTTTTTAAGCAATATGTAAGATTTTTTTTGTTGAGAGAATTACGTAAGAATTAAGATTAATCTTATTATTCCCTCTTCTGCCTATATTTAGTATAATTATTTAAATACTACCCTAACCAATTGAACTTGTTCGTTAACATTAACGTAACCCCTGCATGAATTGAAGAATAACGTATGTATAACTAGTTTGGATTTTATCATGATCAAGTGAAATATTAACAAGCATATAAGAGGCTGTATATACATATATATGCAACAATATACAGTACGTAGATGTGTATGTGTGTGCAATTATACAAGCATACGTGTATGTATATATGTAACATCTGCTGTCAAATAGACCCTATTGCAAGGTATTTATTTCCCTTTGAAAGTTGGAAAAGCAAGATATTTTACAAAGTCAATACTTAGTCAGACCTAATGTTAAAAAAAAAGGAAAAAGAAAAAAAAAAGATAATGACATTGGACAACACTTGGACACGTACTTTGGAGAAGGACGTAAGGTGTAGGTAAGGACGCAAGATGTCGGTACGTGAACCCAACTAAGTTGAAACTCTCTCTCTCTCTCCCTGGCTGCTTTTGTAAATAATAATTATAGGAAAAGTCTGCAATTCGGCGTTTTCAACTTTTTTTTTTTCTCGAACGTGTAATTTTATTGATGTATTGATATAACTTTTTAAGTTATTTTGTAATATATATAACATTATGAGTTACATTTAAACAAATTAAGTATTATATGATCCCTTGAACAAAGTTTTTTTTATAAATAAAAAAAGTTATAAATGACGCCAAAACCAATGATTTTATATGGATTAAGCTTTGACACCTAAAACATATCTCCACCACTCAAAGCCTCAAAGGGAAAGGCCATACGATGGAGATCAATTTAACCTAACAAGAGGAACATGTTACAAAATTTTCTACGGATATTTCTGTGGAAAATTGCCTTTGCAGCTAGCGAATACAAATTTTCTTCGAGTTGACTTGCTCTCATTGAAAGTCTTTTTCACTGTTTTATGAAAGACAAATTCTGAAGTGGATGCCCAACAACTCAACAAAGAATTGTGCATGGAAAAAATGTGCCAAATTTTTCTTGATAGGGTCCATTTACATGATTTAGGACGGTGCATGTACCAAAAAAAAAAACATGCGGACAAGGGTTCATAATTATGCACACGTGACCAAGTGATACATGAACTTTATAAAAACATCGCATTCTTGAGAGGGCTATTCATGCACAGACAGGGGGTCGACCTCTGTTGGGAACATTAATCATTGTATTTAATTTGTTTTGTATTTCATTTTTTCAATTTTACTTTTAATACAATTGTTCATCCATCTTCTAGTAACTTTAGTTTTAGTGAGGATTCATCCTTGAGGATTATGATTTCTCAACTTTTAATTCATGAGTGGAACTGATGGTTTTGATTACAACTTCTCCATTATTTATAAATTATAATAGGTTCAAATTTCAAAAATTATGAACATCAATTATCGTGTTTACCAAATAATGTTTTGAGATATTCTTTGTGGTAGTTTTGTTAATTTACAATTGAGATAAGAGGTTAAGTAATATAACAACTACTAACAAACTCATTCCACATCAAATCCTCAACTCAAATCAGTTAAGATGTATGAAAAAAAATCCTAAAAAAAAAGTTTGATTAGTGCATCACCAGCCCTGAGAAAAAAAGCGAGAGAAAAGGAGGTCTAAAGAGAGTGGGTGTGTTGTTACGCTCCCAACTCTAAAATTTGGTCCCTGAACTAGCCAGGCAACGAGGCTTGCTTTCAGGTGATAGGTGGTGTACAATGCAAAGCTTCCGCTAGGGTGGGATGGAGGTGAGACAAAGGTTACTGGCCATTGGTTTAGAGCGATTTTTATGGAACGTCTACCATCCCACGACCAAAATCCTTCGAGGGTTCAATCTGTCCTGTGGTGGAATTAACACAGTCTTCTAGTGATGATAGTAGTGGCCCATAAGGCTTCCACGCCTCTATTTGGGTGGTGCTTCCATTATACTGTTGGAGATAAAAATAGCATTACGATCTCTATCGTACACGTGTCAGCTAATCACCTAAAAGAATTGGCGGGCCAGATGACTTGAGATGGTGAGTCGACTAAAGCTAATAGTTGACTGGAGACCAGCAGGATACTATCAGAATAAATCATGAAAAAATCATTTTCAGATCCTATGAAGATCAAATCAACCAAATTCAGCAAATAAAGGCGAGAATTACGTCAATTTTAGAAAAGAAGCAATCTTAAGACAAAGAAGAAAACAAAAAAAAAGGAAATAAAAAAGTTATTATTTCTCTAGTCAACTCAGAATCAGCTCCAGAATTAGACAATTAAGAGGCATAATTCATCCCCTATGAATAAGGGATTGATCCCACGAATTAAACATCATTGTAATTTGGACATTTACACACTCTCTCTACTTTCTTTCTCTAAATTTCCTCCTCTCTCTCCCATTCTCTATCACCTTGATTATTGTACTATTTCTCTACATAGCAAAATTTCGAGAACCTATAGTAGAGATAGCTCTATTCCAGAGGCGAAGGTTCTCTATAAATATATGTGTTTATTTATTTTTATTGCATTGTATGCTTTGTTCTTGTAGTAGGTCGACTCGACTTTAGTCCGTTCATTTCCAACTGATCGATTTCTAAGATTGGCCATTAGCCCCTAAACAAATCCAATTGTAGAATTCACCTTCCACATACTTTATGGTCTCTAAGCCTCCACTGCTTTCTTTGGTGGATAACTATAGTTTTTAACATAATTTAGTAGCGTGTTTTTTTTTTTTTTTTTTGTTATTTAATGTTAGTTTGTCTTTCTAGTCTATTAGATTTGTTGCTTAGCAATGTGTTATGTGTGGCCTTGGCTCTATAGATCTCTGAACTCCAGTTGACAGAATTTTTTCATTGATTGTAGAAGTTTGTTAAAAAAGCGATATGTGTGCTTGATTGTTGGTATACCTATTTGAGCTTCTCTTTTTTGAAACTTGGTATACGTCTACTCCCCGTGAGTTTTCTACTTGAGTTTACCGGTAAAACTGGTTGTTTATTGGAGTCATAGTTTTCCTGTAGTTTAAAATAATATAGGTTAACATTGGTGTTTGTATTTCTTGAATAGGAATATATTCCCCTATTCAAAAAAATTAAAAAAAAAGAAAAAAGGAACCAAAGGCACAACAAAAATTTTGAAAGGTAAAAACAACTCTAGAAGGGCAAAAACAGACATCTGAATGATGTCTTCTAATTTTGGCAATAAAATTGAAACTTTTAGTTACAACTACTACATATTGTAAAGTTTTCACATACTATGATGTTTAAGTTATAACTTTAAATTTTAACAAGATTTCTAAACATGCTGTCGTTGCACCTAGTTACAAGATTCCAATCTTCCGTTTTCTTTAAATCTCAACATGGTCCCACTATAGATAGTTGTGTACCTTAATTTTGTGCTGGTAATCAATGTAATTGGGTACGTACGTATTGTTGTTGACATTTTATCAATGACTAAAAAAATATTTTGCACTCTCTATTGATCAATGAACAGAGCTAAAGGGCATCAGAATAATTAGGCCGGCCCAACAGACCCCAAAAAAATGGAAAGAAAAAAAAAAAAAAACACTTCTCACATGTCGCATTTTCTTCGTTTTCATTTAGCCTAGCTATAAGCTAGGAGCTAATCAAAGCATATATGTGTGTGTGTGTGTAACCAGGAAGTAAACAATATGAAATGATACCTCCCACCCATCTATATATATATATATATATGTATGTATATGCATATATCACGGGATCATTTCATCATTTGGATTTTATTTTTTTTTAATTGGAATATTGACTTTTCAACCTTGAGTGTTTTTGCCTTCACCAGCTTGTTTTGATCTGGACAGGGACAATTTAGGCTAAACATTGAGAGCGTCAAAGGAACTAAGCTGCTTTCACTGCCTTAGTAGGTAAAGCTAGTAGCTAGGGGACCATGCATAAATGTTGACTGACTGGTACTAAACTATATCCTTTTGATCTCTTTCTCATTGCAATAGCTATAGTAGCTTGGAGGAATCCTTGTCTGTGTATGTATAGTAATTATAGAGATAACATTATTATTTCTTGCTTTTGCTTGTTCAAAAGGTTAGGTATAATTGGTTTAAGATTGAGTTGGACAGAATTTTCACAACCTCTCCTATGTAATAGTTACATTATTGCTGGTTCACTACTTTGATACATGATTACATTGAGTCCTAAAGGGGGACTACTTAATTTTAGGTTTTTATTTTTTATTTTTTGGGGCATTTGGAGTGCTCAACTTTTTGGCATTTAGCATTTGTGTCCTTCTTTTAAACATTTCGATAATTGGTTCCCCAAACTCTTATTTTTTACATATATGATTGGATCCTTCTTTTGAAATTTTTAGATGACTCGATCCTAACTCTCATTTTTGTGGCTCTTAAGTCTCCCAAAACTTAAATACTTTATGGACAGGTGCCCAAAATTTTGTCTTTCACATTTATTTTAATGTGTGAGTTGTATTGTTTTTATTGCAAATAATGATGGTAGCTTAATTATAAAAGGGTATATGAACATCTATTAGAATAATGAGGAAGAGAAAAAATGGAAAGGGAAAGAGATACATACATATATATATATATATATATATATCTTAATTAATGGAATTGACAGAAAAACAATAAAATCATCCCTCTAATTTGTCTAAATTTAAAAGGATCAAACTATGTTAATTGGGATCTTACACATATAAAGGATATTTATTCTCTCAATGATTCAGATTTTTTATTAATCCATCTATCAAATACTATAGATCTAGAACATCACACATTAATCTTTTCGTACTTCTCTCTTAAAACCTTCACTTTTACTTTATCATTAACTTTTACTGAATGTTCAAAATAAATATGCACTAAAAACAAAAAGAATTGCTCAAGTAAGAAAATAAAAAGAAAAATATACAATAAATAAGCTTTTGAAACTGTAAGACACTAACCATATTGGTTCTAATAATCTTAATAATTGTAGTGTTTTCTTTTATAAGGAGATTTTATGAGTCGCCTGATTTTTTCGCATTTCTTGATTTAATAAATTTAAATAATTAATAAATTCTTGGGATGAAATTAATAATAGAGTTAACTGATTATAATTGGTAAAAAAATTAAATATCTTTTTACTTCATAATTTTAAAATGGCAACCTAAGTGTGTAGAAAATAAGAATCCAAGAAATAAATTGTCCAAAATTTCAAAATGAGAACCTAAGTATTAAGAAAATGAAAGTCTGGGGACCTTGTTATTTAAATTTTAAAAATGAAGACCTAAATGTCAAAGATTAAAGCATTAATTTAGAAACACATCTAAAAAACCATAATTCTATCATGACATCCATAAAAGAAATAAATAAAAATCATAGTCCAAAAATATTAATGAAGCGTATATCTCTACTTGCTTACAGGTTTCAAATAATTCCATGCTTAATAATGTTCGTTGGTTTTCCAGCAAGATATAAAGGCGTTGATGATCTTCAATGAAAGTTTGGTAAGATTTCAGAATGTCAACCAAAAACCTAAAGAAAATAACAATGAACATAACTTCAAGAGAACGTTTACAAGGACAACTGTAGGATTAAAATATAATGGTCAAAATCTCGAGTTAAAAGAATTAGGCAATGACTTCTACAGATGAAAATTTGATCTGCGAGCTTCAAATATACAAATATTAAGGAGACATTGAACAATTCAGTTGAATATTCAAAGGAAAAATATATTTAGGTAACATAGCTCAGTTATTCCAGCCTACCAACTTGACCCCATGTTTTTTTGGACCTAAACCGGAAGACAAAAAGAAATCAATTACTGAAAATTTTCAAAAGGTATAACAGTGTTTGTTGTAATATTTCAAGACAAGAAGCATGATCATGTGGATATTTCGTTGAAACTTCTTTAGATTACAAATCCAATTAATTAAATTGTGATTAAATAATATTTCATTCAACAAATCAAATTAAGTCAAAAAGTCAATTGCTTGAGAAGCTTCTAATAGAAATTAAAAAAATAAATAAAAGAGAGTAGATATATAACACAAAAATTTGACATGGTTTGATAACGTTTACATCCACAAACAAGTAATAGAAAGAGAATTCACTAGTACCAAACACTATAAATATGCTATATCTAAATAAAAGTTACAATCAAATAATCGGGTACATTATCTAATACTAATAAAAAGAAATAAAATAAAAAATTACAATAAAAGTAACCATATAATAAATGTTAAGTTTCCCTATACGCTCTTACAAGATGGAATTAACGTTCGCAGGAAATTTTAGTCTTAGATGGTTTTTTTGTTTTTATTTTTTTCTCTTTGCAAAGAAAATAAAGACAGAGGGAGATAGTTGCAAAACGACGACAATTATCAAGGAGGGTGCAAAAGCACAAGAGCAGCAATTGTCAAGGGAAGGCATCATAGCGCATGGACAGCTATCGTCAAGAGAACGGACGATAATCATCAAGGAAGGGAGCAAGGACACTAGGACTATAGTTGTCAGATGTGTTGCTCATTCACGTGATAAAGAGAAGGACGTTGGAGAGGAAAGATCAGTGGTTGGTGGATTTTATTTTATTTTATTTGTGTATGGAGCATTAGGGTGTTGCTTGTTGGATCAAATGGCTTTGGTGACTAATTAAAGGAAGAAGAGGCATAGGGTGGAGGAGCGCATGGAGAGAAAATATAGGCGTCAACCATGAAAGATCATAGACTTGTTATAGTGTGAGTCGCTTTGATACCAAAATAAAAATTCAAGAAGGAAATAATTTTAACACAAAGATTTAAAATGATTCAATAATGTGCCTACATCAACAGATAAACAAGAGAATAAGAATTCACTAATAAACAGCACTATGAATGCGTCTATATAAATACAAGTTAAAATAACATAATCTAGTAAGTTATCTATTAATAATAAATACGAATAAAGTCAAAAATAATGAAAAAGGTAACCATGTAATGAATGTTAACTTTCCCTGATATGTCCCCCAAGATGAGGTCTGGTAGGAGATTGCAAAATTGAATTTTTTTTTCCCTTTCTTTCTTTTTTATTTTTATTTTTTGTATTTTGCTTTCTAAGAAAATAATAAAGATATAGGGAGACTGTTGCATAGGGATGGCATAGGGGTGCAAGGACAACAATTGCCAAGAGAGGGCATAGTGGTGAATGTAAAGGAACCGTTACGAGCACAAATGACATTTGTCAAGCAAGGGAGTAATGACAGTGGGACGCCGAGAGATTAAGTGCTGCTTATTTCAGCGATAAAGAGGACTTTTGATATAAGAGAATGGTGATTATTATTATTATTATTATTATTATTATTATTATTATTATCATCATCATCATTATTATTTTTGGTATAAGGCATTGCTCGTAATTGGAGAAAAGGTTCAGGTTACAAAAATAAAAGGAAGAAGAGGCGTAAGCCGCATGAGCATTTGGAGAGACAAAATAGGCGTCAACCATGTAAAATCAAACTCGTTGGAGTATAAATCGCTTTGACATCAAAATAGAAATCAAAGAAGAAAATAAAAGGAGAAAATTAAACAAAGATTCAATATGGTGGACTAGTAAGAGAAGGTATATTTACTATTAAGACGCAATATAAGCATGTACATATAATATGAGCTAATATCACGTAATCAGATAAATTATCTAATACCAGAAAATACAATTAAGTGCAAGCATATAATAAATGTTGATTTCGGGTCAATTACTTGGAGATTTTCAAAGGGTTTAACAGTGATTGTAGTAATATTTCAGGACAAGAAGACGATAAACTGGATATTTCATTGAAACTCTTGTAGATCCCAAATCCCAACTAATTATATGGTAGTTGAATTATATTTCATGAAACAAAATTAAAAGCTAAAGAGGTTAATTGCTTGAGAAGTTCCTAGATGGTCTGTAATTTTTTGGGTACTAGAGTTTGGTCAAGTGGAAACTTCGACCAATAGATTTATTAAATCTATTTATTTGCAGGTTTGAATTGAACACATTTCATTAGTTTGCACTTTGAGTCTTACACGGAACTTCTTAAAACGACAACACGAGTTTAATAATTGTAGGGTGAGAAACACAAAGAATCGGATGGTACATTTCAATTAATTTGTGCCCAACACGCCTAAGCACCCAATAAAGGACTTTTCTTTTTTCATGTCTAAATATAATAATAATTTGTGCAAGATTGATTTCACCATATGGAATAATTTGCTTCTGGTAATGTCCAATCATACGTCTGACTTGTGTAAACACGCATGCTCCTAGTGCATATACAAGCTCACACATTAAATTATAACTTGAGTTATAAATTCAATGTTTTTTCTTACTTTCATAACTAGTCGAAAAGCACGCACTTAGCACGTGTTGTATTAAGTATGTTTACATGAAAAATACAAAAAAAAAAAAAAAAATCGGGTTTCCAGTGCATTGTGAGCACTACACAAAATTTATTTTCTCTTTATATTTATGTTAAAGATAAAAGTTTCATTATTGTCGTGAATTGGAAAAAAAAAAAAGAGAAACAAATTTTTAAATATTAAGCTGGTTTTGTACTAACTATTAATTAAAAGTTATTTATTTATTTATTTATTTTTTTCATTGAGCTGTTTTGATCGATTTCTAAAATTGCCAAGACTTTGGTGTAGCTAACAACACAATGCTTGCATGAATGTAGAACTACATTCACATCAATGACACGAACAATGAGTTAAGCAAATGACGAAAGCATTGAAAAATGATCGTCCCTTGTTAATAACTAGTCATGATCTATCAATATCTTTGATTAAATGCTAACAAAAACTGTGCGTCCTTTTTCATTGACCTTGACACGTGCATATCTTGGAGAGAGCCAACAACCATCCACGCCCAAAATGAACCAACAAAGACAAGTATCTACACATTATTTTGTTACAGCTAGTGTTTTTCCCCCTTTCCGAAGGAAAACTACAATAATGCACAATACAATTGAGAAGGTACTTGTTTTGGTGTCCTTTCTCTCGTGAGATGATAATGAAATTTCAAATCGTTAGATGCATACCAAGTGGGACGCATGGGGCATGTACAGTGAAATGTTTAAAACCAAAAAGAAACGTTGAATAGTATTTCCAATGAAAACACCTACAATATGGTCCCAAAGTCCCAACCAATTAAGGGTTTTACTGTTCGAATCGGTTTTATTACAATATTTTCTCTTTCAAAATTTAAATTACTGCACCAGATAAAGGTTTTTGTTTCACAGTTCATACTTGTTTTATTACAGTATTTTCTTTAAAAAAATTTAAATTGCTACAATATTTACAATTCAAATTTTTAATTTGAACCTGCAAACCATTTAAACAAACTCCCTTTATTTTGAATCGAAAAAAAAAAAGACCTAATGGCTGCAGTTGTCTAATCACGTTGTGTCGTGAGTAAAGTTACATCTCTTTAAAGGCATAATAAGCTTGTTTGGCAACTCATTTTTGCTCTACACTATACATACTATACATGGATCCTAAATACCCTAAATAACTTTTGTGTTATCATTACAAAAGACAAGAGGTTTATTTTTTTTTCGATGAACATATATGGCCAATAGAAACCGTTTTCTTTTGGAAAATAATTACAAAGATAAAAAGGTGACACACTTAGATAATTTGCCTACAACAAGAAAGATTTATTTTAAAACCAATATTTTGGTCAGAAAAATAAACAGCCTTTCCAGCTAATGAAACAGTTAAAAACTAGGTTTTTTTTTTTTTTTTTTTGTTAACCACTCTCTTGATTTAATTTTTTCTTTTTTTATATTCTCCCTTTCATGAACGAAAAATCCTCATGGGTATAAACCAAAAAGTTCCCAAAGTTACCGTCATATAGGGTATGTTATTAAAAAAGAGTCCAATATGAAAAAGTTAGAAATTTTGTTTTATTTATAAAATTGCTGGTTAGATGGCAGACAAGATAATAGCTAATGATGCCCTTAACCTTTGTCGACTTCTCTCCGGTTCAGGAAGTCACTCTCTAGCCATTAATGAAAGGCCAAACCTTTTGTTAATTTGGATTAATTGCGTTTTTATTTAATTCTTCAGTGATTTTCAGTAACAATATCCAAATAATTTATACGAAAAAACTATAATTTATATATAAATGAATAAATTGTCAATGATTGATTTGATGAGTGGGGTGTTTATCTCTCTTTTTCATTGGGGGAAGCTTTAGCTTCGACCAATGAGAGAGCAAGAAAAAGAAAAAAAGAATTAGTGAAAGAAAAGGTCCATATCTAGGCCTCTATTCTATCATGATGAGATTATCATTAAACAACTTTTATTAATTGGGTCATGATTCTGCTGTGCAGTTCAAACAATTGTAGTGCTGGCTTATAGATAGACTAATAGAGACAGGAAGTACTTAATTAGTTATTAATTGTTTCCTTTTGTTTACAAATTTAGCTCCTACAAGCATTGATTAGGCTACCATTATGTAGCTAATGTTGAAAAATTCTCAAGTTGTAGCTTCAATATTTATCAATATTAATTCTTTGTTTGAATCGGTCGGAATCAACCGTTCCAACCAATAACAGTTAAAGTTCTCGGAGCCTGTAATAAAAGACAAAAAGTTGTTACAGTATAAAATTTTCACATGCTACAGTTTTCAAACCAATATTTTTTAATTCCAACCATTCTCAAAAATACCCTATAAAACATTTTTTTCTTTTCTCTCTATATATTTTATGCGAGAATAAATTGGGATTTTTTTGTATTCAAATCAAAGAGCTGAAAATTGGATTTCAATAATTTCCTTTTGACTAAAACAGGGTCGGATTTTGGTAATCTACACGCAATCTCTCTTTCTGATATTTTTAATTACAAACTTTAGAAAAATTAATGGGACTTGAAAAACTTGTTTGATGAAAAAACCATATTTGCCTCATTCCACCAACAATTTTTTGAACACGCTTATTATTATTATTATTTTTAAATCTAAAGTTCCTTGAATAAAAATCATCCGTATTTTTTTAATGCTAGTTGGAGAAAGAAACCTTTTAAGCAAATTAATAAATAGATATTAAATATGCCTTGCCTCCAAAAGGCCATTTTTTCTTTTTTCAAAAACGATAATTTCGTCCTAAAACCAACAATATACATACATATATATATATATATGTACTTATGAAATATCCTAATAATTTAGTAAATCATTATCTTCGTATTTCTTGTAATATAAAGTCCCACGTTGCTCTCAAGCACGAAATATTGGCAACAAATTTCGTATCCCTACATTTTTTTTAATTAACATTTGAATTTCAATGCATGATATATCTAAGCAAATCCAACTTTAGAAAAAAATAAATTTTTTTCATTTTTTTAATCATCTATAATTCTTCCAGAGTGCCATAGGATTCCTTCAATGTCATTGTAAACTTGCCATATTAAAAAAAACAAAGGTCCACAAATAACAATCATTTCATTAAACACAAACATACACTTGTATGCACACATATAATATGTTTTCCCAAAGGATGGCAAGCGAAAAAAACAATGTTGTTGTAATGCAACTGTCATGACGTAAAAAACAACACAGAACTTCACCTACCCCTTAGGAATACAAAAAATATGTGTGTGTGTGTGTGTGTGTATATATGTGTGTGTGTGTGTGAGTGTGTATAAATATATTAACAAAATTTTAAACATTTTAATAAAATTTCAAAACAATATAGGGATATACATAAAAAGCCATGTTCACGTGACCGCTGCACCATAGTATCTTTTTCCTCACCTCAATAATTCTTCTAATTAATCTAATTGCTAAAGAATTTAATTAATTCCATTTGTCATAAAAAAATTTTGAATAATTGGGTCTCATTATTATTATTATTATTATTCAACCGCCAAAAAAAAAAAAACTACATATAAAGCTCAGTCAGAAGGGGAAAAAAAGGAGAGAGAGGAGAATATAGCGTTTTAGCCGGTGGCTACCGCTATCAAAAGGAAGAAGCAAACTCACCCGAGAAAGGCCGCGTGGTCCGGCTGACCAGTAGGCCCAGACAAAGCATGATGACCTGGCAAATAGTTGGGCCCACATGTCGGCTCAAAATAGCCAATCGACGTGTCGTGGGCCCTACGTGTCCCCTACTAAGCCAACATGGCCTCAGAACAAAATATTTCGTGTGTCCCTCCAATGACCAGCTACCCTTCGTCAGCGTCCGTCCAACGTATCATTTGGCATTGCCACATTGCCGACGTGGACCGTGACATGCCCACAAAAAAAAAAAAAGGGTTATATATATTCCCTTCTCCTCACCAAGCTTCAAACCACACCACTGAAGGAAAAAAATACTTCTTCTTCTTCCTCTAAGCTAGCAAGTTCTTAATTTCTCTCGCTCTTAGACAATTGATCTTTTGATCCAATTTTTATTTTAATTTATTTTGATCATGGCCGTTGATTCTGTGTCATCTTCTCCCTTGGGCCCACCGGCGTGCGAGAAGGACGCCAATGCGCTTCAGTTCATAGAGGAGATAACAAGGAACACCGATGCTGTTCAGGAGCGAGTTCTGGGGGACATACTGAGTCGTAACTCGGAGACTGAGTACCTCCAACGATTCTGGCTCGGCGGCGCCACCGACCGCGACACGTTCAAGTCGAAGGTTCCGGTCGTTACGTACGAGGATCTCCAGCCGGAGATCCAGCGGATTGCTAATGGCGACCGCTCTAAGATCTTGTGCTCTCACCCCATTTCTGAGTTCCTCACAAGGTAGTAAGGGAAAAAGTTTTTCTAACGTGTCGTTTGAAGGTATCTTTTGTCCTTTTTTTTGGTGAGAAGTGGGAAATGTTTTTGAAATGCAGTTCTGGGACATCTGCCGGGGAGAGGAAACTGATGCCGACGATTCATGAGGAGTTGGATCGTCGCACGCTTTTGTACAGCCTTCTCATGCCTGTTATGAACCTGTAAATTTCTCCTCTCCCCCTCAGTCAAAATAAACATTTCTCAAGTTAAATTTTCAAAAATATATATTTCACAAATTATCAATAACATTATTACACTAAGTTTTGTACATACTAGCTAGGCCATAATCCTAATTTGAAAAATTAGTAAACCTATCATTCTTCCTTGAAAATAATTGTACGTCTTCAAAATTAATAGCAATACTCGGTATTTTTCTTTGGAATTAAAAAGCTAGTTTTCACAAAGAAGAAGAAGAAATTGCAGGAAACAGCTTAATTCTTCATTTCTCATTTATTGGCATAAAACGAATACAAACCATCTGTTTTAATGGTTTTGAGAAGCGGGAAAAACTAACTCACGTATTTCCTTTGCTGGTCCAACCAATTCTGGGAAAAAGAGAAACTCTAAAAAGGGACCACATAAAGATGTGGGTAAATGATTGGGATACAATTTTTTATTATACCAAAAATACCCTTCAATTCTAATAGACTTTAATCATAACGTGAAATTCCTTGTCTCATTTCCTTTCAAATTGTTCATTTTACTGCAGATATGTGCCCGGGTTGGACAAAGGGAAGGGTCTCTACTTCCTTTTCGTAAAGGCAGAATCAAAGACGCCAGGGGGTCTGTTGGCCCGCCCGGTGCTGACCAGCTACTACAAGAGTGACCACTTCAAGACCAGGCCGTACGACCCTTACAACGTCTACACAAGCCCGAACGAGGCCATCCTCTGCGCCGACTCCTTCCAGAGCATGTACACCCAGATGCTCTGCGGCCTCATCATGCGCCACGAGGTCCTTCGTGTTGGCGCGGTCTTCGCCTCCGGCCTCCTCCGTGCCATCCGCTTCCTCCAGCTCAACTGGCGCCTCCTCGCCGATGACATCGCGACCGGAACTCTAAACCCTAGGATCACTGATCCCTCTCTTAAGCAATGCATGTCGGAGATCCTGAAACCGGACCCAGCCCTCGCCGTCTTCATCACCGCAGAGTGTGCGGATGAAAATTGGGAGGGAATAATCACAAGAATTTGGCCTAATACCAAATACCTAGAAGTGATTGTCACCGGTGCAATGGCTCAGTACATTCCTACGTTAGACTACTACAGTAACGGCCTTCCTAAGGCTTGCACTATGTATGCCTCTTCCGAGTGTTACTTTGGACTTAACCTGAAACCAATGTGCGAACCTTGGGAAGTTTCCTACACCATCATGCCGAACATGGCCTACTTCGAGTTCATGCCACATGATGACCCAGACTTTCCTCCCCTAAGCCGCGAAAACCCTCCGCGGCTCGTTGAAATGGCCGACGTTGAGGTCGGGAAGGAATACGAGCTCGTAATCACCACCTACGCAGGGCTCTGCCGCTACAGGGTCGGTGACATCCTCCAAGTCACCGGATTCCACAACTCCGCACCTCAATTCCGCTTTGTCCGGAGAAAGAACGTCCTTCTCAGCATCGATTCGGACAAGACTGACGAGGCCGAGCTCCAAACGGCAATCCAAAACGCGTCCTATCTTCTCAAGGAGTTCAACACCAGTGTAGTTGAATACACCAGCTTCGCGGACACCAAAACCATCCCGGGACACTACGTCATCTACTGGGAACTGCTCATCAAGGACTCGGCCAACTCGCCGACTCGCGAGATCCTGGACTGGTGCTGCCTCGCCATGGAGCAGTCGCTGAACTCGGTGTACCGTCAGGGTAGAGTCGCCGACAACTCGATCGGACCGCTCGAGATAAGGGTAGTGAAGAGCGGCACGTTTGAGGAGCTGATGGATTACGCCATCTCAAGAGGCGCGTCGATCAACCAGTACAAAGTTCCGAGGTGCGTGAACTACACGCCCATCGTCGAGCTTCTCGATTCTAGAGTTGTCTCGGTGCACTTTAGCCCCGCTCCGCCGCAGTGGACACCGGAACGACGTCGTTGAAAGTGAGGACGACGACGGTGACGGTGACGATGATGACGTGCATGCAACGATAATAACAATAAGGAAAAAAAAAAGCAAAAATGAAGATGGTGATTATTATATATATATATATATATATATATTCTAGTCTCGCTTTTAAAAGTGTCCTTAGTTTTTACTTTTTGGAAAATTTGCAGCGTCTGTGTCTGTGAAATAAATTCAAGTAATATCCATTGTGGAGCACATGATGTAATTGTAGTCGTTTTTACGTGGTCTTTGTGTATGTGTGTTGTGTCGATGGAATCCTTGTCTTTTGTCCTTTCAGCTTTTCACTTCATAAGTTGAGGAAAAGACGTTACCAAAAGGGATAGCCCCACACACACACACACACACATATATATATATATATGCTAGACTAGTACTGTTTGATGTAGGATGATCTGGATCGGCTGTTTTATATATTTTATAAAGTTTCAAAAACTTGTAAATCCTATGATGCTTTTTCTAAGAGTGTAATATTGTTTGTTTAAAGATATTTGTGAGATTTATATGCATGGATTTTAGTGCACGTGCTATATATTCCTATAAGTTGGCTAGGTTTTGATTTTGAGGGGGATTTTATGCTCTGCCTGTAAATTTTATAGCTAAATACTGATCTATTAAAATATATATAATCAGCTATATGTATAGTATACAGGTCTCTTTTCGGGGTCGATACTTTTTTGCTTGGAAGCATGCTAAGGGTATAGTTTTTCATGGTTGGATGCTTGCATGCATGTATGTTACATATACACATGCATATTTGTATACATATGCATGCATATAATATGCGCATGCGTTGGTGTGTTAGGTTGTTTTATAATATGCATCAAGTTACCTGGTGATGTAACGACTGCTGCCCCTCATTGTGAATTTTATATTTTGAGTCACTATACACACCTTTATTATATATATAGAATTAAAGATAGTCCGTATCATATATCTTTTCTATACACGCGTCACTTCCTTATGTAAACACCAAGCATTTTCCATGCAGTAATTCTCCCACGCACATACACACATACATTTATATAAATTAGAATAATCCTTTTCATTCTCATACGTTAAAATCTCATTATTTACTAACTGTTGGCTCAATGTAATTTATAATATATATTTTAAACTAAGTCTCGCTATTTTATTACAACCCTATATGGTTATATAGAATTACTTATTTAATCAGCTAATTTTTTTTTAATAAATAACTCAACAAATTCTTACTTTTTACTTAGGGAAATCCTATGGTGGAGTGTGGTAAAATTCTCCATCCTGGCGTATGAAAATTTCAGCACTATTATTATTAAATTAACACCCAACTTTTTTCAAAATATTGATTAAAAGTTTTTTGCAATATCGATATCGATCTATGAATATCAGTCCTTTATAATAGATGCAGCAGAACATCATACAAGGACTAGACAAGAGGAAAGAAAAGCATAATTCTTCATGCATTGAGTTTTCTTTTTCTGCGGACATTGCAAAATCCTTTTCTTTAGACTTTCCGGGCGATTGTTGCTATTTTGGTTTCAACTTGAACATGGGAGCTGTATATGCGTTTTATATTTGGATAAGTCTTCAGTGGAATATTCTCTCTGATCAGCCTTTCTTTGCTGGCATCGACTTTAAGGGATCTTGTGCATTTGTGGTCAGACAATATTTGCCAATACGAATGAAAAGAACTGGGTTTTTAATATATATATACACACACTCACATATATATATATATATATATATTCTTCTCTTTGTTAAATTGTTCTTTGAGAAAATTATTGAACTTGTGTAAAATGAAAAAAATGATTAAATCTTTGCCCCAGACATAATAATACAATTGATTTAGGATCAATTTTATTTTTGTTGCTAAATTTATAATAAATCTCATTTTAGCCTCTGACATTCAAATACGTCACAAGTAGTTATTATAAAAGAATTTTAGTAAGCCCTCCCGTTAAAAGTTGAATTTAAACATCATGCCACACTTATGTGACAATTTAATGCAAATATTTAAGAAACCCTTCATTAAACAAAATATTCTCTTTTATGTGAGATTTTACATCCATCTCTTAAAATTTAATAAATTGACCTAACACACTTTGGTCTAATGGCATGAGGAGGGAGATTGGAGAGGATTTTAGGGGTTGTGACTTATAGCTTTTCATTTCTTATTTGCACAACAACACATGTTATAACATGTACTAATTTTGTTAATAAATATATAAATAAAAGTAGGGACTTTGATAGGAAATTTCGTATAGATTGAGGATTAGTTTTAAGATATCATTTTTAATATCAGTGCCTGAAATGAGATTTATTGCAAGTTGAGTGATATTTTTTTTATGTAGATGGAATGAACCCTTGAATTTAGCATGTAATACCTTCTTAAATTTCTTACACTCATGCCCAAAAAAAAAACTAGCTTTACAATTTCCCAAGAGTTATCCACATTGAACGCCATGTATATGATTGCTAATTACAGTGGAGTTTCGGCGGATATTCTACAATCTTGGAAAAGTCAGCCTCTCTATATGTATAGATATATATATATATATATATATATAAGCACTACTCCAAATAAGAAATAATGTAGTACCTAATTAAAGACGTCCATTGATTCTAAAGTTATACCTAACCGGCCCTTCTACGAGAGCACCCCTCTTTTTTCATAACCACGTATATTGCTTACGTTTCATTAATTATTTGGCGCGCACATATATATATATATATATATATATATATATATATATATATATATATTTCAATTCTGACTTTCGAAGCCCTAATAAGAATCTTTTTCATTAAATACTTATAATCAAGTTCACTAAGTAATGGCTGCTTTGATCGTACCAATATTAATTTTAACAAGTGCATGTGGATTTGTGGTGTGACATACAAGAATAAATATTATATATACATTGAAAATATTGTACTTCTGAAATTCTGACACAATTCACTAAAGCCAAATGAAAAGCAAAGAAATTTCAAGTGATCCTAGAAGAGTCTGTCTGATCACGAGGATGAACACAAATTCAACGGCTTTGAAGCTTTGAAATTAAAAAAAACAAAAAACAAACAACAAAAAACAAAATAAAGACGTTGATGGTCCTAAGGGAATCTCTTTTTTTTTTTTTTTTGGGAACTTGATCCTTAATTTTTTTTCTCTTTTATTTTTCCCTTTTTCCTAGAGGGAATATACTTCCTGGGGATTGTTTTTAAAAAATACTTACAAATTTCCGTAATTGCTCTATTTAACTGTTTTTACCGAGCTTCATATGCATGGATCTTAGTGCACGTGCTAGAAATTCTTTGTTATTGGTTTTTACTTTATATGTATAATTCTAATCTATTCTAATTTAATTAGCAGGATTTCTTTTGTTATACATATACACATGTATATACATGTTTTTTAAGGTAAAAAATACCATTTTTTAACTGTATATATAAAAAGATATTTCACAGAGTTTGATCAGGTCCACTTTTACAGAAAATATTTTTGACAGAATAAAATTAAATATATTTTTTTTATAGGTATGTCTGTCCCATAAGAAGTCCCAAGATGCACTGGCACTTCTAGGTTTTTTGTTTGGCACTTAAGAGCAAATATATATAATAAGGTTTTTAGCAGGTGGATAATGGTGGGTACAACTGTTTCATTTCTGATCAGACATTATGTCAATTTCATTAAAAAAAAGAGAGATAAAAAAAAAAGAGATCACACGCATTTTTTCAGCCTTGTTATAGCATTAAAAAATGTGTGTTTGTTGTTATATGGCATGACATTAATATATGGAGCAGTGATTTGTCAGTAAACAAATTTCCAAAATAATTCATTTATTTTGAATTTTGGTGAGCAAAGCGCGCATGAGACTTTTTTAAGGCTCTGGCTTCAAGACTCAGTTTTTTTGGCACAAGACTTGACCTGAGCCGGCAAAATATTTTGCCCATGGCTAGGCAAAAGATGTTGGACAATCCCCTTTTATTATTCAAACAAAAGGCAGGCAAACATCCAACAATTTTTCTCTTTTAACCGAAAAAAAAAAAAAAAGAGGTGACAGCAATGTATAATAAGTTAGTTCATGTTTCTTGGAGTGGAATAAAAAGACACCAAAAAGTGATGAAAAATGGGCATTCTAATCTGCCCTTTTTTTAACTTAATTGACTAAAGCAACATAAACCACTAGCTAAGCTAAACAACATCCTGTGGCTGTTAAAGTTAAGCTTTTGCATTGTCTCTAGTATTGTCTCTTAAAATGTTTGAAAGCTTTAACCAAAGCAAAGCTTTGTTTGTCACTCTGTCTGCTGGTACTTAAACTGTAATTAACTAGAGGATTTTACTTTGAAGGTGCAAAAAGACGTGTTTGGCTAGTAGTGGAAACTGTTTTTACTGTAGCATGTGAGAGCTTTACACTGTAACAATTTTTTCTTTTTACTGTAGCATGTGAGAGCTTTATATTGTTTATAATTGAGTTTGTGGTTCACACCACCAGCCAAACGCCCTCTAATTACAGTTTAAAGAATAAAGAAACCAACTTTAAATTATGCTGTCAAAATCTAAAGCATAAGGGTTTCATGATGTATAGGTAAAACCAATGTTTGTTTTTGGTTGTTATGTATAAATAAAACCAATGTTTATTTTTGGTTGTTTTGTTTGGCTTCTCTATATGATTTTGATTTCAATGTTTTTCTTATATTTGGTTTGCCATTTTAGTTGGCTTTTATATTATTTTATTTTTATTTTTATTTTTATTTTTTTGCAAAAAAAATAGGATGGGGCATTGGTTGAGTTTTTTAGTTGTTGGGAGTCTCTCCAATCAGTTCACATCTCTGGACTTATTAAAAAGAAAAAGTAATACCATTAATTTTCCCAATTATCAAGTTTGAACACGTTGCTTAAAATAGAAGCTTTACATTAATCGAAAACCAAGATACATTAAACTATATTATATATTCTTATTCGGTGTTCATGCTTTATTTGTTTATTTTATAGTTGTTATCGATATTTGATTAGGCGGCTGATCAGCAATAATAAAGAAGCTTTGCATTTCAAAAATCATTGTTTTGTCCCCTTAATCTTGGACATTCTTTATGTAATAACAAATTCCAAAAAAGGGTATATTTGGACAAACAATATTCACTTCTAGAACCATAATTTGAACTATACATAACAGTAATCAAGGACGGAATCAAAAAAATTTGTTAAAAAAAGCGAAGCATATCTTAACATTGTTAAGAAAAATTAAATATAAAGAGATAAAACTTTAAGATGGTCAGAGTATAATTTTAAAAAAAACTGAGTATAATTTTAAAAGATGCAGTATAATTTTTATAAAACTTTATATATAATACTAAAAAGAAAAAAAAGTTTAAAAGATGCGACCGTCTATCCTCTTGCAATCACTACATTGTCAAGTGCTATAAGCACTAAGATCTATGGTTTCTTACGGGTTAAACGAAATAGATTCTGTTGTTTCAAAATTTCTAATCCAACATTATTTTTTAAATATAGAATAAGTAAATAAGTACGTATTAGAAAATAAAAACATATATAACCAATATGATGCAGAATTCGAAGATATAAAAAAGTGGAAATATTTGTATTACAAATTAATTAAAACCAGATAAGCTAAAGTCAATCTCTTAGACTAATGACAAACATTGAATGTAGCTCAAAAGCCAAAATTTTGACTTTGCCTGACTTTCCAGAAAGGAATTGAAGCTTCCGACAACATAAATATATGATGAAAGCTCTCACCACGTCACATGGATGCCACTGAAAGGTTCATTAATATGCGCGCCTCCTAGACAAACCTTCCTTAATTTTGACACAATTTAGTGTCTTTCATTCTGCCAGAAAAAACATAATAATTTCCATCTGATTAACTAATTGCACTCATCAACTTGTGCATACAAGCAGTTATTTTAAATTTCCCATTTCCTTTTCCTTTTTTGATAGTTTTCTGAATTTATCAAAGTTACCCAACTTTTCTTCTTAAAATGGAGGATATTCTTAATTATTTTGTGAACAGATTATAATATAAAAGGTGTAACGTCAGTGTTGTTATGTTACCCTTTTTACTACTATGTAGTAGTATAAAAAAGTATCATTCTCCCAAAAGTACTATTTACAAAGGGTTAAGGGAAAATAGTTTAAAAATTTAAATCAAAATTGATTTGAAATTTAAACTTTATGAGAGATAATAAAATTAGTTTGAACCAATAATTTTGTAATTTAAATCACGTTTTCAAATACTTATACATATATGTACACATGCTTGCACATTAAATTACTTCACAGACTGCTAGTTATAATAGCTCACCACATGGCTACGATGCTTTTAGCTCTTGACAGAATATTTAGTCATCACAAAATTAGCATTCCTACATTTTTTTTTTTTCAGCGTTCATCACTAACAATATTTTCGTGTTTGACAAATCGATTTAAATTGAAAAAATTAGTTCAAAAACTGAAGAAAATAAAAACTTTACACTATAGCAACTTTTTGTTTTACAATATAACAGGTGAAACTTTACATTATTATTGGTTCAAATCTATTTGCCAAACAGATACATTACGGCGTGTGTCTGTTTCATCTATTTAGCCCAGTTTGATTCAGTCCGAACTGTCATCACACGATCATCACAGTTTAAATTGGTGTTTAGTAAAACATTTAATTCGAACTAAATTGACAATTCGAATTGAGTAGAATTGTCTAACTTAGAATTCACTCTCTCACCATTTCAAAATTTTGAACCAATATTGAACAGTAATTTTACTTCCACATATTTGTATTTATAATTGAACAGTAATATTTCACATTATTTTTCAATTAAATAACTTTTTTTTACATATTTCATGTTTTTTTCCATACTTTAAATTAGAGAAATAAATACTCATTCAAATACAAATTTAGATTGAATTTTCTCTTCAAATTAGTCCTTTAATTGCTCATCCAAATATAAATTTAGATTACACAATTAAAATTTTTCTATTCAAACTAAAAAAGTTTAAATCAACAAAATTTGAACCATGGAAGCAATCGGGGATGTCTTCCTAAAACTTTTTTTTGCACGTACCAAGCTTTTAATTGGAATTACGTTGTCAAAATAAAAATAAAAAATAAAAAATAAAAAAATAAAAGTTTGGAATCTTATTGTAATTTGTCTGAATAACTGGCCTATACGTACAGATCACTTAAAATCAATATTCTCTGTGCTTCTTCTCGCTAATGCTGGCCATATTCCGCGCCCATTGCTTTCATATACAAACTACAAGCCGCCCATGATCAGAACCGATTAGATCAGAATTCAGCAGCACGTATTGCCTCGTTATTAAACTTTTGTCCTTTACAAAATAACATGTGTCTACAGAAATTTTCTTCAGTCAAATACTCGGATCAATCAAATACTTAATAATATTTTTCGTTCCTCGTTTATGTAACAATCAATTTGTAACATTTAATAAATATAGTTGAACACAATATTGAGAGTCAAAGTAGGGTTTTTATCATTTTGATATGATGCATTTTAAGGAAATATCACATTAGTATGTTGTTATCTGAAAAATAGCAAACCAGTAGCCATGTTTGTTTTTGTTCTCAGAATTTTTGAAAATGTTTTCGTATGCTTTTTAAAACAAAAATTTTAAAAATACTCTCAGCACAATTTTTAAAAAATATTCATTTTTGAAAACAAAAACATTGTCACCTGTTTTGAAAATGATACCAAACAGTCTCAATATCTTGTAACTTTTCAAAATATTATTTCTTGTAATTTTTCAAAATATTATTTTGGTACCCTGAGACAGGTGAAATTTGCAACTTACTTTTATTAATAAATCCCAAATTATTTTGGGAGAACTATAAAAGAAAATAAACAAAAACAATGCCAAAAAAAATGAATTGCTTTGATTTTCTATAGTAGTTTTACAAAATTAATTTAAGATTCATTAATAAAAGGGTAAAAAGAAAATTTCACATCAACAAACTACAGAGTATCATTTTGATATTTTCCCAGTAATAGGTTACCAATTTTGATGTTTTTCTTAAAACACAAAGTATCAAAATAATAATACCCCCACTTAATTACATAAACTGAGTCTTATTCAAACATACAAATGATGTTACATTAGTAAGCAAAAAATGTTACAAATGGGACATCTGATTAAGTGTTGGATTTGAGACCTTACATATATTTATGTATATATAGTTGAAATTCAAAAGTCTTGTATCAATGCCAAAACAAAATCCAACCCCATCCAAAAAGGAACAAAATTCATGCACGCTTTTTAATTTTGGCATATATATAACAATAGCAGATGCATTGTCTCAGAAACAAACCAAGCGTGACCGATAATTTGCGCAACCGTGGGCCTGTGGGGCATGCGAATCGACCGATTAGTGAACTTGTCAGGTCATATGTATATCTTATGTCGACCCAAAAAAAAGTTCATATTTTCTTCCTTTTTTTTTATTGATAGAAAAAGTTTCATACTTTCTTATGTGCCTTTAGAAATGCCCACAATTTGTTCAAAT
>CAMOHE010025261.1:0-21669 GCA_946598075.1 Artocarpus hirsutus | reverse complement strand
TTATTAATTAATGTGACAATTATTCAAACATATACTTAATAGGAAAAACGACAATTCAAATGTCACAACCCGCCTTTTTGGGCTGTGATAAAATTCTTTATTTACTTACTTTAAAGCAAAAATTTAGGATTTTTTTTTTTCTGAAACTGAAATAAATAATTTACTTACATTAGTTTTTGGTAACTTTCAAAATACTTTCATACACTTATATTTACATAATTATTCTTACTTTTACAACATTTTTCATTTTAAACATTTCATTTTAAAACAACTTAAAATATACACAGCGGAAACATTCAGTAGCGGACTCCATACCCGATCTGCACACATCATCCGTCCGCTAGCTCATTATTAGGATTTATTCTGACATTTTCATCAAAATACCTATAGCATGAAATACTTAATGAGCTAACGCCTAGTAAGTCCTATAAATCCCACATGGACATACAAATAAATGCATGATTCATTTATGCTTTCTTATAAAATTTTCTTATCTTCTTCCTTTCTTATCTTTAGCTAGAGCCCAAGTGTTCGTACCATTGCCTATTTTCATTTAGGTCTACGTAACACCGTAACCATACTTTATCCTTTAAACTCCCGTTGATTCAGGAGTCGGTACGATATTTTTCTTAATTTTTGATGATATATTTACCAGTCTATTTATTATGGTTGACATACCATGCATGATGTGATAATCACATGTTATCCATAATACATAAATTCGTTTGCATAACATGGTACATACAATCACTTACTTTATATACACACAGGTATTCATCATTGTATACATAGGTACGTAATTTATTGTACATACCAATACATAGCATGTTATACACTTAGGTATTTCAATCGTATACTCACAGATTTCCATACTATACCCCTAGGTATTTATTTCATAGAAAACACACAAGTTCACACCTTAATATATACTCAGGTATACATGTATATACATTCTATACCTATATTTTTATACTGTAGGTAGGAATTGTACTTACTTGTTGCGAGTGCTACAAAATCGACTTCGGTCTCCTTTCTCCTAGACTCCTAGGATCCTGTTGGCCAATTATAAAACTATTAGCCAATTCCTCTACGTTTCGTTATAAAACATTCGTTACTTAATTAATCGAGTTGCACAACTGTACACAACTTTGAAAACCATTGGTTTTCTTTTTCTTATCTCATTCCATACCATTACCCTTAACGAAGAGAGAAATTCTTTCTAATCACTCCTTTTCCCTCTTGGGGTCGTTTTGAAACAATTTGGTTTTTCTTGGGAAAAATGACGACTTTGCCCCTAACGGGCTGACTAATCTTCCGAGCTCGTTTTCGCTCTTCTAATGGAAATAATCTCGTATTTATTTTAAAATAATACTCTAATGGCTCGGATTACCTTATTTCCTCAAAGTATCTTCTTTCTATAAAATTTTACAGTTTAGCCCCCTTAACTGAAAATTTTGACAATTTTACCGCCAAGGGTAAAATTGTCCTTTTCAAACCAAATTTTTTTATTTTTCTCAAGGATCATTTTGGCTCAAAGTACCATATTCAAAGTCCTTTGAGAAATGACGTTTTTGCCCTTTTTAAAATTTTTCACAATTTTCATAATTTCTTTGAAAAATCAAAATCTCACAATCGATTGAGATTTTTGACTAACTATCTTCCATGCCTAACAATTTCATCGAGATCTACAACTTTCGTGTTTTAACTTTTATAAAAATCTCATTGTACATGGGTGTTTTTGGTCATTTTTCAATTCTATCGAGAAAGAACTTTTTCTTTCAATTTAGTCCCTAGGGCGTTTTTATAGAAATCCATTTCAAAATTATAAATCTACCAATGCAGAAACTGTTTCATGCCTTATTCAAATCATCCTCATGCTCAAACATCACTTTTGCTAAAACTAACATCAAAATTACAAAAACATAACTTTTTGCAAAAATTTTTATTTTGCACCATAAACCAAAATTTCACAACTTAAACATGCCATACATCACATATACATGAAATTTCATCAAATACTTGCTCAAGAACCCACATGAGTTTAAAAGAATAAAAATCAAAACAAAATTCATAAAATTTTAAAACTTTGAAATCTAAAACTTACCCAAATAGCACTCTTTTTATTTCTAGCCTTCAAAGTTCCTTTGAACTCTCTTCTAGGCTTCATTTTCATGCAAAAACACCATGGATTAATTTTCCCCCTAACCTATGAAAAATCCCTTGAAAACTTGCTCAAAAGTTTAGAATTTTACCTTAAATCTTGTGAAAAATCCTTGAGCTTGCTTCAAAAACTTGTTTTGGGGTTGTTTTTGCAAAATGAGAGGTTGATAAATTTTTTCTGAAAGCTTCTTCAATGGTTGCCGAGTATGGGGGGAAGAAGAAGAAAATGGAATTTTTTTGATAAACTTGCATTAAATGCTTGTTTATCTCCTTTGATGACTCATGGTCATCCATTAGGATACCCTAGGTGGCAACATGCTATTGGACCACATTGCTAAGCTTGGTGGCCCAATCAAATTCGGTTGGGTGTCCACTTTATGGGACCTAAAAATTTATACAGTGTAATTTTCATTACGTAGTATTTTTCTTGTACTGCCGTGGCCACCTCAGTGTACTTTCTATCCTTAGACTGTATAAAAATATTTGACTTACTTTTTGTTCATTTTTGAAGGCCAAATATGATATTTTTCGTATCTGCGTTTTCACTTAGCAGTATACTTATACTGCTTTAGCCTCCTTTTTATCCCGGGTTAGGATTTGGACAATTTTTATGTCCTATTTACATTCTAATTACCCATTCTTTTATATCACAATTTCACAATTAATCGTAATATAAAATTTATTTTATGGATATTATTTACAAATTTTTGAGTGATTAAACTCGTAGAATCTGTATTTTACCATATCCAACATTGCATCACATTCACTGTGAAATTTGTAATCAATGCTGTTTATTCATACTTTATCGTAATTTACAAAAAATTACATTTTTAAAAGTAAATTCATTAATTAAACATAATTTAATATTAGGTTTTATTAATGAAAATTTTTCGAGTCATTACATCAAAATTGATAAAAAAAATTGATGTATGGGCAACATATTTTTTAAGATAATTTTCACACATGCATGCGTCTTTTTGGGACCGCTCTCCTTTTGCTCCTTAAAATTTTAAAAAGTCTCACTTTATCCTTAAATTTTAAACTAGTCAACTTAACCCCATTTGTAAAAATTTCTATTAAAAATACATAGTAAAAGTAGAGGTTAACTAAGGTCACGTGATTCTTTTTATTTGTTTTTAACAAAATTTTTGCATGAGAGATTAAATATGACTAACTTAAAGCTTATAAGACAAGTGAGGGCTTTTAAATTTTACAGACAAAGTGAAAATCATTCTAAAAATGATGGTCCTATTGACAATATGTATATATGTATATATATATATATATATATATATATTAATCTGACCGTCCAAATAACTGCTACCTGCTGTCTAGCGCGTAAGGACTTTCCACACACACAAGCCGCGCTAAAGAATATTCACACGCACGCCATTTCGCAAAATACTAACCGTTTGTTTTTATTGTTAGAATTTTAGAAAATATTTTTATATGTGTTTTAAAGTAAAAATTTTTAAAACATCTTTAATATAATTTTTAAAAAAATTTTATTTTTTAAAATAAAAATATATTTACCAATTTTAAAAACAATAGTAAATGAAATAGGTATTCTTATCTATTTATATAAGATTTCTTGCCCATTGATTTCTTCCAACCCACACAATCCTCTGTCAGCAGTGCTTATGCAAATGTGAACACACAACTAGCGTAAGTCGGCGCAAACCGTCCTCTTTCTCGAAACTACCCTTCCAACCACTAAAAAAGTCAACGCGCCCCAGCTCAACCATTTAAAGAAAGGGCAGGGGCGTTTACGTAAATTGGCCAAACACAACTATCCCCAATCTGCAGACTGTCACGTGTCAGTCAAGCCGAAGCCTAGTTTGCGTGTCACGTCAACACAGTTCCCTACCTCCATTGACACGTGTCCACAACCAAACAAACTTTACCGGCGGACACCGTTTTCAGGTCTCCCGAAAAAACTCAGATATAAAAACCCGTCCAAGTCCTCCCCTCTTAAAGTTTTTGCATTTGCTTTCCCTTCCGCGTCAAAAAAAAAAAAAAAAAAAGGAGAAAACCAAGCAGAGAAAGTGCGAGAAAACTCCCGAGAAACCGCGAGAAAATTAACAGAAAAAGAGAAATCTGATCTTTGGTGCTGAAGCAGAAAGTGCAAGTGGTATGATTGTGGGAGAAGATGGGAGCTGAAGCAGAAGTTGTGTGCCAGCAGAGCTTGGAGGTCCAGTTCCTCGCTAAAGCCACCGATGTTCTTGAGGTCATTCAAGACGATGTCGTTTCAGTTTCGCCGACTGGTCTTGATAAATTTCAGCCGCCGGATTTGATCTCCGTTGATTTATCAAGCTCTGATCAATTGGTAAGTTCTTGAGCAACGAATTGATTATCTGATCGGAGAATTTGTTAATTTTTGTCCCCTTGTTTAGTTGTTTGTTGTGATGAATATGGATTTTGTAGACTTTTACTTTTGTTCAACTATTGATTCGTTAGACCAGATGAATCTGTGGTTTAGCTAATTGATATACCAATCGAAAGTGTTGTCAAATATGTTTGTTGGTTCATAAAAAGTCGCAACCTTGCCCTGATTAAGAATTGCAGTGGCAAAGATAGGAGTCAATATTCCGTATGCCTATTTCGTTTCTTGAAATCTTTGTTCAAAGTTCAATTATTCATATAAAGATCGTTTAGCATATTTAAAAAAAAAAAAAAAAAAAATCTAAAGATCATGTTATCTGTATGTCTTGTCTAATGGTGTTAGATAATATCCTTTCTAGATACTGAGTATATATCTTTGCAAAACCTTTGGAGTCCGGTAGGAACCAGACTTCTACCATAACCGCCAACTTCAATTTTTGTGATGAAATTGACATGGTTACTTGTAACCTTGGAGGAGAAAAATATTGAAATCCCTTTGTTTTGTTTTTCTTAGACTGTTAAGCCTGTGGAGAAAATTCCAGATGTGGCTCTCGAGTCGGATGCGATGCAATTTGTGCCCTGCATCCGTTCTGGTAGCTTTGCTGACATTGGACCCAGAAGATATATGGAAGATGAGCATATACGAATAGATGATCTTTCCTTACACTTGGGATCTCTTTTTCAGTTTCCGCAGCCAAGTGCTTTCTATGGGGTAATTAAATTTCCAGCCTGTGGTAGTTATAGCCTCTTGATGTTTTATGTTAGTTTGTAATTGATTTACATGGTGTTATCGTAACCAGGTATTTGATGGTCATGGAGGTCCCGAAGCTGCAGCCTTTATCAAGAAAAACGCAATGAGGCTCTTTTTCGAAGATGTCAAATTCCCCCAGACATCCGAAGTTGACAACATTTTCTCAGAAGAACTAGAGAACTCCCTGCGCAAAGCATTTCAGCTGGCTGACCTTGCTTTGGCCGATGACTGCAGTGTGAACAGTTCTTCTGGGACGACAGCACTAACTGCCCTTATATTTGGAAGGTACATGCAGAAGTTTCTCCTTGGATAGCCCTTTTATGAGAAAATTAACTTTGATTATGGAACAATATTTTCTTTTTCACTAGTTTTTAGTTTGGTTGCTATCATATATTTACTAATGTCTCACCCATGGCTTGCTATCCTTGCCTGTCTTCATGAGTAATTCTGGATTACAACTTGGGTACTTTCCATTCTAATCTTGGGTTCTCTTTCTAGGCTGCTAATGGTAGCCAATGCTGGTGACTGCCGAGCTGTTCTCTGCAGAAAAGGAAAGGCAGTTGACATGTCACAAGATCACAGGCCAATTCACCCACCAGAAAGGAAACGAGTCGAAGAATTGGGTGGCTACATCGACAACGGGTATTTGAATGGTCTATTATCGGTTTCACGAGCCTTAGGCGACTGGGATATGAAGTTGCCTCGTGGCTCTCCTTCCCCGCTTATAGCAGAGCCAGAGTTTCGACAGGTGGTTCTAACAGAGGATGATGAGTTCCTAATCATGGGGTGTGATGGCATTTGGGATGTGATGTCAAGTCAGGATGCCGTAAGCATTGTCAGGCGTGGGCTACGGCGGCACGATGACCCTCAGCAGTGTGCTAGGGACCTTGTCATGGAGGCTTTGCGCCTCAACACATTCGACAATCTCACGGTGATTATTGTATGCTTCGCTCCTCTTGATCACCGGGACCAGTCACCACCTCGTCAACGGAGAATGCGGTGCTGCAGCCTCTCTGCTGAGGCCCTCTGTAGCCTGAGGAGCCTCTTGGAAGGTGGCGACAGATGCTGAGTGCACAATCCTTTTTTTATTTTTTTTCTTCCTGGAATAAAGCTATCATGTACGCTGTTTTTTGGCTGCTTGCAGTTAGATTCATATGAGAGGAGAAAAAAAAAGCAACTGCCAGTTTTGTAGGTGGTATTCAAGTCATATTTTGGCGAGTTCAGGATTGATGTAAATAGTCAGCGGCAGTTGAAAGGTTGGTGGTGTAGAGATATGTGTTCAACACGTGGATTCGATTATTTCGTTTGTATCTTATGTTGTACATTTCCAATAATAAGAGATTTTCTTTCTTACAGTTCTAAATAATTTCCAGCTTTGAATAACCATTCAAACAATTTAAGAAGGGGATCAAAGGCTATAAAAATGTTACATAGACGTTGATCCTTTTATGACACTTGGGCTTTTTTTAGCAAGACGGAAATAAGAAAAATGGGAAGGGAAAAATTTATCTGACCCAAATGGAAGGGATGAATGCTTCCAACTCTCTAAGAAAAAAAAAAAAAAAGGTTCAAAATCTGTCCACTAATTCCTTAAAAATGGTTTGACCTCGAAATCCTTATACCAAATGGCCGTAAAGTTTAAAATCCATTCACAAATCTTTTCATCCTTTTCTTTCCTTCTTCCCCTCCCTTGTTCAAGTCTTTCCTTTTACTGTTCTCTTCTAACCGAATAGGGTCTTGCATAGATAGAAACAAATCTGGCAAGATGATTTTCTCGTTTCTCGAGCATATGGCTATGTTACAAAAGTACAACAGAAACGCTTCATCTTCATGCACCTTATAAAAGCAGTCAAACATTGATTTAGCTTTCTTGTACAATTTTTTGCTTGATACAAGTTTATAGAAATGTCAACCCAATACCAAATGGGGGCAAGAATACAACAGCATATGCTCATCAATAAAATTTCTCTGCATAAATGAGGCCTCCATATCAACAACACTCGGATCACTCCATATAACGGTATTTGAATATCAAGATTGGCTGTCCATTAAAAGAAAGGGTGGTCTTATTTGTAGCTTTTTGCAAACGTTGCGAAACGTTGTAAACCGCCTTCGAGTAAGCTCTCAAGAAATGGTTGCAGAGCCTGCATGGAGTCAAAGCCACAAAACAAATTGAGGCGTTACTCCATTGGCACTTGAAAAGTAACTAAAAGAAAAATTTCTTCTTCATTGGCAAGAGGCAGAACAACACATTGGATTTGGTTAGTATTTTGAGTTGGTTTGCATGCACCAGGTTCAGAATACCAAAATCAACGTTAGAATGCTTACTGATGCAACCGGAGTTAAAATTTGAGGAACTTCATAAGAGACTGTTAGCTGAAACAGAAAAATTAGACATAAAGTGAGCAGCTACCACAAAAGGGGAAAATAAGAAGAAAAAGTGATGAATTATCAGCATTCCCTATTTATACTTCCTCTCATCCCAACAACGAAACCTGGAAGAGCAACTGAATTGCACAGAATAAGGAGAGGCATATCAATGTAGTGATTGTAAAGCAATTAGATGCTCCTCCAGGAAGTCAAAGGCAATGAAGAAAAATACAAGTATAAGAAAAACATATGATTGATATGAATGCAACAAATAAAGCGTTTGGAAACTATGTAAAGCAGCCTCACTTCTACCATACACGATGAAGGACCCTTTGGATAAAATCGAACGGCACCTCTGCAATGCAAGATATCAGTTCGTCAACATCACCTTAAGCAAATGAATGACACTACAATTCATGGAAAATCATGCAAAACCACCATTAAATGTCCATTATTGATTTATTTTTTACTTCATTAACGTTGTTACGAGCCAGTAAGAGGCCTATGTATCGTTTGAACTTAGTTCCAAGTATAATTTGAATCAAGGTTTTGCACCATAGCAAAACCCTTAGCCTGTCAGAAGGCAAACCCCAGATAGTAATAATAAGAACACAAAAGAAATGTCACGAACTCCACACAAGCACAGAGCCAAAAGCACCATTGAATATGATATTTGTACTTGTACTCAATTTTTGAGTTCCAATTTTCTCTTAGCATTTGAATTTAAGTTTGCCATATTTAAAGATGAAAGTAGAGATCATTGTTGTTCTAAAAAGGAAAGTAAACCAAACCCCAGAGATATATTTGTCGTCCCAATAGTTCATTTTCAAGTGCTCTATTCTATAAAGCCTTGCGACTTGTGGCAATAAGATTGAGCAAAAACGTTGCTAAAAGAATGAAATTTTCTAGAGTTACCTGTTAGGCAGACCCTCCAGAGATCTCCAGTGGATTTTTTGATTTGGAATGGGCTATGAGAAGGTAAAATGCACCAAAAAGTGTGATCAAGAACATGGCCAAACCAAGAAAATTGCATATGAGATGATGGAAACTGAATTACAAGGGAAATATGACCCTTGCCTGCATGTTTCGGGCGAGCCATGAGAACTCAATATCGCGACCAAAAGCATGATACTTGAGGGACCACCTTGATAGGTCAGGCTTGTCTTCCAAAATCTAGTACACAAAATTCAAACATAAATTATCCCAACTGTGAATCCATAATAAGCTAAACCGAAAACACATAGCTATATCATTTGCTCATACAGAAAATTCTAGTCAAACAGTACCCATAACAAAATCCCACACCAGAAACTTATAGATAATTAGCAGAGAACAAAAGTTTTCTGTTTTCAGGTTTAGTAGACTGGGTGAAGTTATTTAATGGTTAACAGACCACAATGCCGTTTAGCATGAGCAAGTTCTTGAAGAATTCATTAAATATGTCATTCTGATTTACAATAAAGATGATTTTTTGGGTTCAAATGTGACTGGCTCCAAAAAAAAAAAAAAGTGTTTGTTTGGGAGTAGTGAAATTATATATGCTTACCTTTACAGATGAAATAAAGGGCATCCAACGAGGAAGGGCTTCACGATCGTTGTAACACTTATAGGCAGTTGAAACGGGCACATCTACTTCCATCTTAACTCTGCATTTTGGGACATGTTAGTTTATGTATTAGCACAAAGCTACAGTCTTTATCTTCCCTATATAGATTTTCTATTAAGAAGGAATTTAATACTATATCAAATCATCTTTTAGAGCAACCTTAATACCAACTTCTAATGTGATTCTAACTTTTAAATAGTGTAAAGCTATTAGTAGATACAGTAAAAAACAAAAAATTGTTACAGTATAAAGTTTTTACCTGCTACAGCTACAGTGTTGCACCAAAATGAAATCTAATTATGGTTCTAACCACACTACCTGACATCCTATTCATTAAACAATTAGGCATTACAAAGAGATTTCAACAAACAATTAGGCATTACAAAGAAATTTGAACATGAGCTATAAAATGGCTCTCTACAGTGGGGGAATTCAAGTGAAAAAAAAAAAGTTTAATTAATTTCAATGTTAACGTAAACCCGGAAATTAAAAGGATTATCTAATTTAAACAAAAACCAATTTACAATCATAAACAAGGGGAAGTAGCATTTTGACTGTTGAAGATTCATTAAAACAGAAACCCCATTAAAGAGTAAATAAAGAAAAGAGGAGAATGAGATGCTTACGTGCAGTCCTGCCACTCCATGACAGGGGAAACAGCAGGTCGGACTGAAGAAGTGCGGTGGTTGACTTTGAGGGAGAGGGACCCACTTGGGATTTTGAACAGAAGTGAGTTGAACTTGATAAATGGTCTCATTATCTTTAAGCTTAAAGAAGAATAACAAGAAGAAGAGAAGAAGAGTAAGCAATTAATGCCGTCTCTTCTGCTTCTGCCACCGATTCTCGGAGATGAATAGGCCGATGTCAATATTGTGGCCGGAGAACCAGGCATGATATTGGTCTAACCAAAAACAAAAAAATTAGATCAAAAAGAAGAAGAAAGAAAGAAAAGAAAGGAAAAAAGGAATTGTTTTTATTTGTATACAAAATAAAGGGCAACGAGTCCACGACCACAAATAATGTATCGCCGGGAATGGGATTTCTTCGATTGTCGCCTCATGTTGTTGTTGTTGTTTTTTGTTTTTTTGTTTTTATTAAATATCCCTTATTGCCCTGTATGTTGCCTAAATATCATTTTTACCCTACTTATTATGTCAAATTAAATGCCCAACATGCTCAAAAATATTTATAAAATCAACTCAAAAAACCGCTGATATAATTAATCCAAGATTACCTTTCCCGATTTAGATTAAATGTTATTCTAAATATGAGTTAAGTACAAATTAATTAAAGAATTCAAAATGTGACGTTTGTTTAAATCAAACGAATACTTTATTTATTTAAACAAGAGTTTTTAATTTTTGAAGATTAATTTTACTGTATATTTTGATTTTAATAATATTTTAAATTGTATTTAATAAAAGTTGGATTACATTTTAGAATTTAACATATCCAGTGATCACATTTAAATAGTTCAACTGGGTAACATTTATGCCTTGAGCTTTCCTAGGCCTTCTATATAATAAATGCCAAAGCTCCTACTTCAAAAATACAGGCATAAATTGTTATTGTTTTAAGAATTTTTAAAAATATTTTTGTATGTTTTTTGTGATAAAAATTTCAAAAAGATTCTTAGCATAATTTCTCAAAAATTTAAAATGAAACCACTTTTACTTATTTTGAAAACACTACCAAACAAGCCCATAATGCTTGATTAGTGTCTTTTGCAAGTTTTTATCTGTGAAGAGCTTGCATTTTTTTTAAGAGGGGATTAAATGTTTGATCTGTTGGTTTTTGCCGTTAGAGAATTTTGTGAATAAGAAAAGAATGGAAGCTAAAAGGGTGTTTGAACGAGAAGTTTAAATCATCAGTTTGGATTTGAGAAATGTAACATTGTGAGAGCTTTACACTATAGTATATAAGAGTTTTACACTAGTCAAAGTTTAAACCATTGGTTTGAACTACTCTTTCAAATACCCTATAAGAATTTCTAGACAACGAAAATTTCTTAAAGGTTTTATTTACTCTTACTTCTCAAAGTTTGCTGACGAGTTTTTTTATAGCAAATTACCCTAAGGTACAACAAACACTTGAAGGTAATATACAACAACAATATGGTATTGTAAAACAATATGTGAAATCTGTAATAATTATGGAGATTAAACAAAAACAGGGATGACATTTCATGAATAGTCATAAACGGATCAATCTACACAACTTTTACACAAGGTACCTCTTCAAATGTAAAGGTATCTCTTTTTTTGTAAATATGTCTTTATTCATGTATCAATACATCTATTACAACGGATGTGTCCGTTGTTAATAGATGTTCAAGTTTGTATAAAAGTATACAACCAACAAATACACTAGTTCAGAACAACTCAAAAGATACAAAATTTCATCAGATATCAGATGCGCCTAAAAGCTCTGAGCATAGTGCCTATATGTTATTCGTTTTATTCAAAAAATACTAATTGTATTTCTTAGAGCTATAGCTCTAACTTTGAGTGCAACGGCGCTACGTCTGGTGCTAAATACACATAAAAAGGTGTTTTTATACATTCTTTAATATGTTTAATGATTTTGTAACATATGAGAGACATATTACAATCTCTTTTACAATCTCCTACTAGAGTGAACTCATACAAATAAGAAGACATCTTTTGATTTTAACCTTCAATTAGCGAATGTATTTCAAAGTACTGAGAGGATAATGGTATGCTTTGCATTGAACTTTATCTCTTAAGCAAATATTGAAAATATATCACATATTCATGAACATTTACAAGACTAAACCAAGGTCTTGTTAGAAATGGTACCATTTTGTATGTTCATTTAAGTGAAGTTTCAAATAGTGTCTCTAGCTACTACAAGACTTGAACTTCAATAATAGTAAATACTCAACCTCAACCACGTAGCTATTTTACACCGAACATCTTGGAAAGGACAAAGGAATTCTCCTTGCTAACCCGGTCAGATAATGGTGACTTGTTCTTACCCATTTAACTATGGAATAGTGATACATATAATACATAGTTAGGTTACTATCATCGGTTACTCTTATACAAAAAGTTTCAATCTCATTCCACTAGATGTGTCCTTGACTAAATCTCTAGAAAGACTTTTTGTTAAGGATCCATTAGATTCTCATTAGTCCTAACATAAACAACATTAATACCATCGGTTATTAGCTATTTTACATATTCATGTCTTAAGCTAATATGTCTAGACTTTCCGTTATAGTTTTTATTATAAGCTCTAGACAATATAGCTTCACTATTGTAGTACAAAAAAATAGATGGCCTTAGTTGTGGCCACAACTCAATATTAAATAACAAATTTCTCAGTCATTCTGCTTCTTTGTCCGCAGCTGCAAGTGTTATAAACTCACTTGCCATTGTTGAGTGAGCAATACACATTTGGTTCTTGGAAACCCAAGAGACGACTCCTCCTGTAAATGTGAAAATCCAACGATATGTAGATTTATTATTAATTACATTAGTTATCTAACTTGTATCTGAGTACTCTTCTAGCATCGCAAGATAATCATTGTAAAACAAGCCAAATTAATGGTCCTTATAAGATAACTAAATATCTTACCAATCGCATTCCAACTCTCAACACTTTTGTTGCTCGTAAATCTTGACATTTTGCATACGGCAAATGCAATATCCGGCCTTGTACAATGTACTGCATACATCAAGCTACTAATCGTACTAGCATAGTCAAGCTTTGTTATTGCTCGGCTATTATTTTCTAGTAGTTTAATACTAAAATCATATGGGGTATTTGCTTATTTGAAATTCAAATGATTAAATTTAAGAAGCACTTTCTCTAAATAATGAGATTGACACAATGAATAGCTCTTACTATGCTTCCTTACTTTCACACCTAAGATAGTATCTACCTTACCAAGATATTTTATCTTAAATTGTGAAGTTAGATACTTCTTAGCATTATTCACTCCTTGCATGTTTGTTCCAAAGATAAGCAAGTAATCAACATACAGACAAATTATCACACCAAAATCATTTGTAAATCTAGAATAAATACATTTATCCATGTTAGGGGCGTTCAAAAAATCCTCTCGATTGGCTAAACCAAACCAATCTGAATCAATTTGGTGGTTTTTATTTTAATTTTAGATGGTCATGATAGTTTTTTCACAAATAATTTTAGATGGTTTAGTTAGTGGTTTGACACTCTCAAACCAGCCTGCCTAACCGCCCATCAATCTACCATATATATACACATATAAAATATTTTTATATAAGAGAATTTTTATTATTTTTTGTTTATATTATTTTCAATTGGTAACCAAAATCAACCTATTATTGCATCTTTGTTGGGACCTACCTTTCACATTTGCCATTGCCATTGTATAGCTGTAAGTGAATTCCCCACCATTTTCCCAGTTTTTCCTTTGTTTTGTCTCTTTTATTTTCCTCTTATCTAGCGAAGGCACTTTTTTTCCTTGCTCTTTGAAAACTTGTCTTTGAACTATGACTGTGGCCCTTACAATGACGAAAGAGGCGAATTCCAGCCATTGATGGAAAGAGGAAAGTTAAAACATTATTGGTTTAGTTTATGCATATTTAATGTTTAATGTATTATTTTTTAGAAAAGAACTGACTGTGGCATGTATAAGGGACTTTATGGTATGATTATGATGATGATGATGATGGAAAGTTAAGGAAAGTAAGTTTTTTTATGTTAAAAATAGAAAAAAATTGTTAAACTTTGTTAAAATACAAAGTTTAGCTAGTTTTTAAGAAATGATGTTTTTAAGGGCCTTGAAGGCCAATTTACTCTCTAAGTAAAGTCTAGAATTTGTTGAAATAGTGAGTGCAATAACTGTTATGAACAAGTTTTGTAACATTCCAAGAGTATTAAATTGCAAAGATTTACAAAAGTTTGACAGATTTAAAAATCAGTCGAAAAGTCTACTTTAACGTTAGAATTTCAAAAAAGTTAAAATAAAAACATTGTAAAACTTATCGAAACTATTAAGGTTGTGTGAATAGTTTTTAAAATTATGCACATTTTGTAAGTTTTGAATTTTAAAAGATTTTAAACAAAAAAATTCATAAAATGAAAACGTTATGAAATGTTTTAAAATTGACCATGAGAGCTTTTGTAAGTTTTATTCCTTGTAAAAAAAAAAAAACAAAAAGTTTTGATACAAAAATAGTTGTTTTTAGTCCTGAGGGCAAAAATGTTGAGATTTTCTATGTTTCAGGCTAAAACCATAAAATCGTATGAAATTGGGTTTTCACTAAGACATGTTGGTTTCTTGCAATGTTGTGGGCGTTGAGTAACCATAGATTTTAAGTTTTAAATGATTTAAGGTTTTGTCAAGGAAAGAAAAGAAAAGAAAAGAACATGAAGGGCAAAAATGTCAAGATTTTCACAAAAATGTCAAGATTTTCACTTACAGGTCAAAACTGTAAAGTTTTAATAAAATAGATTTTAACAAAAGGAAAACTGTTGCTTTCTTTTCTATGGTCATTTTTGGTTAAACGGCCAAAACGGACTCGAGATGACCAATTTAGGAAAACGTCCTAAGTGGGAATGTTTTTGAACTCATAAGTAACAGAATGGTAAAGTTAAGCGAAAAATTTATTAAAGTTACGAAGTTTATAAATAACCCGTTAAAGGTGAAATCGTCATTTTAAGAAACTAGCTAAAACGGAGCCGAACACTTCAAATCAGCAAAACGTCCTTAGATAAAAAATGTTCTCTAATACATTAAGTAATGAAACCATCAAACAAGGTGGGAAATCTAACTAAGGAACGTTAAAGTTAAGTTAACAGAAATGTAACCCGGGGGGTTACAAAATTAAGTAAAGGGAAAAAGTAACTCGGTGAGTTACAAAGTTAAGTAAAAGAAAAGGGTAAACCAATGGGATACAAAGTAAAGGAAAAAGTTAACTGATAGGATACCAAGTTAAGTAAAAAGGAATGAATATTTAATGTTTAAGTTCTGTTATCAATCGAGTAGATTGATAATGTAAAAAATTAGCTAATAAGTCGGGTGTCATTTGATCAGGGCACTGGAGCCGGCCAATGAAAGGAAAAGAAAAGAAATATGAACTTTAGAGCACTGTTTAGGTAAAGTTTAAACCTCATCTACGGCACGAAGAATATGATTTTCAATGCTTGAAATATGTTTAAAGTATGTTTGCATTGTTGTGCAATAAGTCTTAACGATCAAGTTAAGTTTTACAATGTGTTTGTAAATGTTATGTTTAAAGTATGTTAGTATTTTGTTAATGTGTAATATTTTAAAGTTTAAGTTATATGTTTTATGTTTGCATTTGTTATGCAATAAGTTTTAAAGGTCAAGAAAAGGTTTGCAAAGGTGTTTGCAATTTTTATGTTTAAAGAATGTTTGCATGTGTTATGCATCATATTTTAAAGTTCAAGTCATGGTTTGCATTATGTTGCATTTGATATGTTTAATGTTTAGATGCTTAAGTTGTAGCATTTGGTATGTTAGCATATTTTATGATCACTAAAGTTTACAAGAAGGTAAATAAAGGATGATAAGTAAAGTGTCGTACTAGTCTCCTTGATGTAAATCATACAAGTTATGTTAAAGCTATGACCATGATGTTTGATGTTCTAAATTCTTCCACAAGGAAAATATCATGTTTATGATCTCATGATTGATGATGTTGATTCAAACACTCAAGTTTACAAGATAAGTAAATATATGAATGATGATAAGAAATTAAAATAAGACATGAATGATAATAAGAATGCTCATAACTAAAAGTTCATAACTGAGCATAAATGGAATTATGCATAATATCTTGCTTGCATTCTTTTTTATAATATGTTTATGAGATACGTTTGTGAGAAACATTTTGAGATATGTTTTATGTTAAATGTTATGAAAAATGTTCAAAAGTTTATAAAGAACGTTTTATGAAAAATATTTCATGTGAAATATTTTATGAGAAGTATTTATGAACAATGTTTTATGATGAATTTTATAATGTTTTGTGAGACCGAGCGTAATGTCACGTCCCAAAAGAGCTCTTTTGGGCTCTTTTGGGACGTGACAAGTGGTATCAGAGTGGGGTACTGCCTGACTGGTGTGTGGACTCTCCACGGTCTAGTGGGACCCTCAAGGGAGCCGATCCATGACGGGGGCATCACGCGATTGGATGGAGGAGAATGTAACGTATAAAAAGTCCCACATCGGCTAGGTAGAGGACTGAAGAGCAGTACTTAAGTCCTGGGCTGCCCACCTCTCAACAAGAGCTCTTTTGGGACGTGACAGTAAGCTCATTTCAAGTTCCTTTATGCTGCAGGTAATCCTACAGAAGACCAGTAAGACTAGTTGAAGAGTTCAGTGTTGCGATGGACAGATGCAAAGATTTGAGAATGTATACCACTACAAGTTGTCTTTAGCTGGTAAAAGACAAGTTTTTCATTATTTGATATAGTGTCTTAGATAAGTTTTAAAAAGTCAACGTTTAAGGAAATATTTTATAAGAAGTGTTTTATGGCAAAACACAAATTTAAAAGAGAGTTAAAAGGTTTTACAAAAGTAAATATTTTTTAATAAGTTTTAAGAAAGTTTAGAATGATTTAAAGTTAAGTGTTAAGCTATGTCTCAACCTTGGTTGTAACAAAAGTTGCAAGAGTCTTTAAGAATGTTTAAAAAAAAAATTTACACAGCATTTTCTTACTAAGAAGGTAAGATTAATATTCAAGAAATAATGTTTAAGAAAGTTAAGTGATGGCCCAAAAAGGCAGGGCATTACATCTAAGGCTTTATCTTTTATTCTAATCAAGTACACATAAGTGTATCTAGAACAATCATCAATGAAAGTGACAAGTATCTTCATCTTCCTCTTGTTAAAATTTCATTATACTCACAAATATTAGTATGAATCAAATCCAATATTTAGGTATTTGGTCAGCCTTTGGAAAGGGATTCTTGATCATTTTTGCTTGAATACAAATCTCACACTTATTATATTTTATATCTTTGCAATCAATCAAACCATGCTTAGACATATATTTCAAGGATCCAAAGTTCAAGTGTGCTAAACGTGTATGCCAACCATCAAAAGAATCAACCATATAAGCAGAACTCATAACTTTATTATTATTAATGCTAAGTTTTACATGCTATTACAAGAATACCTTTTCCGTACAAAGAACCTAGTCTTAGATACGACACATATATTTCCCCCAAGTACAATTTTGAGTCTGTTCTAACACATGAGACTTACAAATATAAGATTCTTTCTAATATCAGGAACATGGAAAACATTATTCAAAGTAAGTTTTTCCCTAAAAGTGAAATTAGTCTCCACCACTTCTTTGTCAGTAATAACTATTGTGTCATGATTCCCTGTTAGAACCGTTTGTCTTTCTTTCTCCACTGCATATGACAAGAACAAGTTATTATCATTGCAAACATATATGGTGGCTCCGGAGTCAAGCCACCAATCAGAGGACTTTGTTGCAACCAATGCTTTAGTGATCATGCCAATTTGCATTTCTGACATCATAGCACAAATCTCTTTGGATTTTTCTTTTACAAGATTAGCCCTGTTGGAGTTAACTTTCTCCTCCTTCTTCTTGTACCTGCACTCATTTTGAGAGGTGGCCCTTTTTTTTTTTTTTTTTTTTTTTTTTTTTTTGCAGAAGAAACAATTTCCAACAAACTTTTTCAAGCCATTACCATACCTTTTGTGTTTCTTGTCATTGTTATTCTTAAAGTTCTTAGAGAACTTACTAGCCTTAGCGACATTAACTTTAGAGGAATCCATAATCTTTCTATAACCATTCCAACTTTAGGGTAATTTAGCAGTAATAACCCCAATTGAAATGATTCAAAAATTTCAAGCCTTCCACTCTTTGAGTTTTGCAACAAATTCTAAAAATTTCAAGATAAGGAATTTGTTTGTCAATTCTTCTCGGTTTGTACTTGTGTTCGAGAGTATTCTATATCTCCATTGAAGACTCCATGTTGTGATAAAGATCATATAAAGGATTGGAGAGGGTGTTGACAATGTATCCTCGACACATGACTTCATCATCTTCTCTTTTCTTCCTAGAGGCCTTCCCTTCATCGAAATCGTCCTCCTTCGATTTTAGGAGTAGCTTCATCTTTGGATCAAGCAAGTAAGCGATCTTGAGCACTGTAAGCAAGAAGAACAACTCTCCCTTCCAGCGAGTGAAGTTGGTACCATCAAAATGATCAAGTTGTACATTCAAGTGGAGAAAAAACCTCATACTCATATCAACCTCCATCACAATATATTAAAACTGTTAAGATTGTTAAAGAATTCTGTGAATAAGAAGAGAATGGAGGATAATAATATCTAAAAAATAGAAATATGCTTGAGGCGTGTATGATCACTTTCCTTAAAGGTTTTATTTGCCCTCACTTCTCAAAGTTTGCTAATGAGTTTTTTATGGCAAATCACCCCAAGATATAACAAACACTTGAACACAATATCTAACAACAATATGGTATTCTAGAATATTATATGAAATCTATAATAATTATGGAGATTAAACAAAGACAGGGGTGTCATTCCATGAACTGATACAACCAGATCAATTTATACAACCTTTACACAATGTATCTCTTTAAACGTAAACATATCTCTTTATTTGTAAATGCATCTATTCATGTATCAATACATTTATTACAACGGATGTGTCTATTGTTAATAGATATTCAGATTTGTATAAAAGTATATAACCAATGAATACACCAGTTCGAAACAACTTAAAAGACACAAAATTTCATTACATATCAGCTCAGGAGAAGGCTGCAACGTACCTTTCTGGTGTTGCAGCGCTAGGCTTTCTAAAACAATTTTTGCGAGTGGTAACTCAGCAGGTGCCTAGGTGCTTTGAGCATAGTGCCTAGGTACTACCCGTTCTGTCCAAAAAATGTAGATTTCATTTGTTAGTGTCGCAACTCTAATTTTGAACACCACGGCGCTACGTGCTAGTACTAAATACATGTAAAAAGGTGTATGTACACATTTTTTATATGTCTAATGATCTTGTAACATATGAAAGACATACAACAATCTCTCTTGCATTTTTTTTTTACTCTCAATTTGGTCATCAAATGTGATAGTTAGTTTTCATAGACTAATAAAATGTTTAGGAACTGTGATTAGAATCAATTTTAGTTAAAAATATTATAGTGTGTGAGAGCTTTATATATTTTTTATTTAGAACCAATTGATTCTAACCGAGTGCCAAACACCCTAAAAGTCACACTTCTATAAACGCTTCTTGTTCAAAATAGAATACAAAGGGATTTCTTTTTTCCTTCCCAACGTCCGTGTCCGCTATTGTGTCACATTAGAAAGCTAAAAAGAGATTGAAAAACATGAAACAAAAACTGCTTCTCCAAACACCCATTATCATCCAATTAGTTATGAAACAAAAAGAACTCTTTAAAAAAATCTATTTTATGTCATCCAATTTTACAATTAGTTATGAAATTAGAGTATAGTTCATAAAAGAATGATCTTTTGCGTGTCGATGTGCTTTTCTTGCATGTTTATGCACTTTGGACAGCTTAGGGCTATGATATTCACTATTAATGCAAACAAGGACAAAAAAATGAAAACAAAAAATATTTCTTTCCAATAATACTCGCTTTATACTTATATGTGGTGGTTTATGGTAAAGTCCCGACACAAGGTTAATGTGCCTACACTTTTTTTTTTTTTTTTTTTTTCATATATAGGCTTTGTTATTTATCTAGACTTGGGTTGTGCATCCGAAAACGAGTCACCAAGGAAAGAGACGCTGCGGGTTATGTTTTTGTGAAGTTTTTCTACAACTTATAATTCAAAATGGTTGTAAACTTAATTTGAAGTTAATATGGCACATGCAGTTTTTTTGCTTATGAGTTTAACTTTGCCAGTTTAATAGATTTGTCAAATGTGTGGCCAAATTTCTTATGGTTATTTATTTTCTCTAAGTAGTATTTAATGTTTGTAGTAGCGAGGTGATTTTTCACAGTGCTAAATTTCTTATCATGTGAATAGAAATGTAATCTTACAAACGGTTATGTTAGATCAAGATTGGCAAAAACACAACAAGTTGGATATCAATCTGATGAATAGTGAAAAAAAATGCAAAATTAATGCAAACATGGTAAAAATCAGATGATCTCGTGTCTGCATCAGTAATCGTTCTACTTTCATAAAGTATGATAATTTTTTTTTTCTTTTTTGCTTGAATATCTTTTCAACAAATCATGATTATATTCCCTTTATATATATATATATATATATATATATTTAGCATAGAGTTACAAACCTAAATTGAGTTTCAAAGCACGCTGCACGCTTATGAAGACTTTATTTCATTAATTAGTGGTTTATGTTGCATTTGATTGAGAGGGGATTCTTCAGAGAAAGTTCCACCAGTAACGCACATCTTCTCGATATTCCTTTCCCATAAAATCACAAAAATATCCTCTCTCTCTAAATGTGCAACCCGAATGAAACAAACGACAACACATATAATATTAAGCAGCCATCTACACAAGTTTTTTTTTTTGGCTAAAGGAAAAATGGATCAGTGGACCTCGTATCCTTGCAGTACCTTAAGAGAAATCTATTGAAATTACATGTGAAACAGTAAGTGGACTAACTTATACCTAAATTACAACGGTCAAAGCCGTATTCAACATGCATATTGAAAGGCATAATTACAACTTTAATGCGAATAAAGAGAATCGATCCTTAATATTTAGTAGATCATTTTTTTAGTGTCATGCCGTTGTCGCCGTCGCCGTCGCCAGTGGTATTTGGAGGGGGATGTTTATCAGGAAAACTTGTGGAGGAGATTCATTTACTTGAATTTCGTTTCGTATTGACAAGGCCACAAATTACACGCCAAGATTAAGATGAAACTTAAAGCTCAAGGCATGCAATTTTCAAACAATAGAAATCCCACCACCAACCCATTTGAGCGAAAAGAAGAGATCCCAAGTGGACCTAGTAATAATTGTTCAGTGAAAGTAGAAACCAAGAGACCCAAAATAGAAGCAGGTCATGCAAGCGATTCCTTAATGAATATGGTCGGCCAAAGAAAGTTCCTAAAGTGGAATTGGTGGTGGACTGCCTGCCCAACCAAACATTAAAAAGATGACTCCAAACCTTTTTGGCTAAACCCTACCACCCACACCCGCAGTTATTTATTTATTTTTTAAGCATACGTTATTTATTATTATTGGTGATTATTGGTGATGCATCATAAAATTAAAGTAAAATGATTCAACATAATGCTATTATATGGTAGTTTTGATTACTAACATTTAATATTTAAACAGTATTTTTCTTGTTGTGAAACCAAAAATTGATTATGGTGATGATGCTCTCGTCTTTATTAATAA